>SJVG01000473.1:0-11829 GCA_034774675.1 Scedosporium minutisporum
CCCAAATTTTTCTCTTACTGAAGACCGTGATGCCCTCCTCAACGTGCTCAACACCGCCGCCGAGGAGAACCTCGGCATGGCCATGGTGTTCACGCTCGTGTCGACGCTGAAGGAAGCCGGCGAGCAGCTCATCGCCGACCGCGTGGCGGCCGCCGAGAAGATTCGCGAGGAGGCCCTCCTGGCGGCCGAGAGGGAGGAGAATAAGAGATTCCACGGGACGACCGTGACGCCGGAGACGTTTACGAAGTGGCGCGAGGGTTTCTTGAAGGAGATGGAGGAGCTGAGGAAGAAGGAAGAAGAAGAGAGGATGGCGGAGTTGAAGAAGGCGAGGGTTAAGGAGCCGGTGAGGATGACGGGTAGGCAGCTTTGGGAGGCTGGGTTGGTTGGGAAGGTGGATGAGGATGAGGATGATGTGCCTGTGGAGGGGCTGGAGAAGTTGAAGGTGTAGGCTTCTTGAGAGAGTCACTCGGAATTTACTGGGATGCTCTGTTGTTAACATCAATAAAAGCCATTCAGGGATTCAAAGCGTCTCATTCATTGCGCGTAATTGCTAGATTTGCGTCGTATTTTAGTTCCTTGGCGAGCAAGGCTATTCCATTTCGACGGCTGAATCCATCATTCATATATACCATTGATGCCATAGTGATAATTTCTCTTTTTCTAGGATTCCAAACTCCATAAAGCACCACGTGATCCTCCAAAACCTCATAACCTAGACAGGGTACCTAGGTTCAGCTCATCTCCTCGTCCTCGTCATCATCACTGCTCCCATCGCCGTCCTCGTCCTCCCACGCTTCCTCATCGCCATCCTCCTCGCCTTCAGGCAGCGGGCCAAGTACCTTGTCAATCGCCGCAATCAGCTCCTTGGCATGTTCGCCTAACCTGTCGTCTTCATAATCTTGCATTTTAAAGAGCTTGAGGCACTGTCTTAACCACCGCCTCGATGAAGTCCATGCGTCCTTGCGCAACGTTTCGGCGTCAGCTCCCTTTTTCTTGTGCTCCTTCTCCCCTTGAATGTACTGACACCAGCCCCCAAGGTACCATGTCTCGACACTCTCGTCATCCTCGCCCACGAGCCTCTCCAGCACTTCCATGGCAACAGCTTCTACTTCCACCTCCATGAGTAACCGGGCCAAACTAATCCGCGTCGCAAACTCGGGTACTTTAAGGTCACCGACAGGCAAGTCCTGCCAAAGCTCCATACTCCTCTTCAGCGCCGTCTTCGCCTCGTCGACCCTCTGCTGTGATATCCGCACATTCGCGACCGTCTGCCACGTCTCGGGCGATTCGGGACACACCATCGTCGCCTCCGTCACCAGCGCCTCGCACCTCTGCTCGGCGTCCTCCTCCCACGACAGATCCGTCATGTACACCTCCGCCACGGCGCACAACACGCCCGCGAGCCCTTGCCTCTTCTCCTCCAACGCCGCGTCGTCCACCTCCGTGCGTTTCTGCTTCTCCGATAGATTCTGGATCTGCCGCCTTAGTACGGCGGCGCCCTTCTCGTACCAAGTTACGCTGTCGCGACCTCCTTCCTCGCTGATCTGCGCCAACCAGAGAAACTTTTCCGCACCGCCGCCGACGCTCTCATCCATCGATCCGTCCGCGTCGATCTCGACAGCCCTGAGAAGTCTCGGCCGCGCTAGATCGACGTCGCCCATTTCGATGCAGGCGAGTCCGAGGAGGTTCAGCGCCGCGAGCTCGAAATCGCCATCTTTGCCTGTCGTTTCGAGGACGCGCTCGGCTAGCTTCGTCGCGGATTCGTGGTCGCCGGCTTGGACTTTGGCCGTCGCTTCTCGGAGGAGGAGGTCGAGGGGGAGGCTCTTGGTTTTGTTTTTGGCCTTTTTGCCTTTGGGCCTGGTGGGAGCCATGGCTGTGGGTTGTGGGAGGAAGAGGGAAGTGGGGTTTTTTGATATTGGATCGTCCTCTAAGGTATATCGTCTAGTTCGAGCCGTAATATGAAGGCGTTTCTCTAGTTGTACGTGAGATAATTTGGGGACCCTAAAAATATGGGAAATCCCGAAAACGCAGAATGGCAGAACCCATGCTAATCCTCCCGGCCTGAAAAGTGGGATTCGCAGGATGAGTTGGAGTTGGGGGGAAAAAATTGTGTGTGGTTATCTTATCGCCGCTTATTGATAAAAGATTATCGACTGCCCCGCCTTGGAGAAATTTGTATCGAAGTAACTTGATGGTGCCCAGGCGTCATTTTGATTTCACCATTTTCTGTCTGAATGTGGTCTCTTACATCTCCCAATGGATACAATAGGTGATGGCATGCATAGATGTTATCTTCATCGGGGTATGCACTCGGTCGTAGCCTCACGAAGCCAAGAGACCTCGATCTACCTTTGTAAACCGAGCTGGTAATGCTCAAGCAGACCTTAGGGTTCAGACTCATTCCATCCTCGACGTCATTGATCCCGTTGTCTTAGTAGCTTAGAGTCTCACACTGTTGAACTCTCCGGTTCTATTTAGCAGCCTTTTAAAGCTTCTGCCACGCTCTTATCTGCCACACTAGAATCTTTCATGATGCATGCCAATTCCCAGTCATTATGATGCGAGTCCGGCGATTAGATTTGGATTTCCCTCTGTCCAGGGGAGATGGCAAACTCCCTGTCGTCAGTTAAAGAATGACTTGAATTGATATTTCATCTCTAAAGTTAGCTAAGTAATTGTTCGGTAAATGCGAGGTAAGCAATTGCAAATTCGGAGCACGATCTAAATTTACCCCGCGCCGTTGTTCGGGGTTAACAAGAAGCTTCCTTATTCCCCAGGCACATTGAATTCTTAAGCTGAGCTCCCGCGGATCGAAGCTGAGCCTTCAACTTTATCAATTGCTATAATATCGATTCTAATTTACAAAAGCAACAATCATCAAAATGTTTACTGGTCTTGTGGAGGAAATAGGCGGTACGTGACTCGCCGGAGCTTCCTTCATTGACCCCCTCCGAGTCTGACAAATATTAATCCATACAATACAGTGGTCTCCGCCATTGAAGGCGATGACGAGACGGGCAAGACCATGACCGTCATCGTCCCTCAGGCTTCCGTTCTCCTCAGCGACGCCCAGCTCGGCGACTCCATCTCCACAAATGGCGTCTGCCTAACCATAACCTCCCTCCTACCCTCCCCGCCCGGCTTCACCGTCGGCGTCGCGCCCGAGACCCTCCGCGTATCGAACCTAGGCACCCTAACTCCCGGAAGCCGCGTCAATCTCGAGCGGGCCGTGCGCGCCGACACCCGAATGGGAGGTCACTTCGTGCAGGGACACGTCGATTTCGTGGCGCAGATTGTAGATGTTAGGGCCGACGGGAACGCGCGGACGATGCGCTTCAAACCGCAGGACAAGGAGTGGTTAAAGTATATCGTGCACAAGGGATTCATCGCTCTCGATGGGACGAGCTTGACGATTACCCAGGTCAATGACGACGAGGGTTGGTGGGAGATTATGCTCATCGAGTACACGCAGGAGCGCGTGATCTTGGCCGAGAAGGGACTCGGTGAATCGGTGAATGTGGAGGTTGACATGATGGCTAAATACGCCGAAAAGGCCATGGCGGGCTACCTTGTGAAGGAGCGCGAGGGCACTGCTGCCGTTCCTCTATTGGAGAAGCTCGTTAAGAGGATTGTTGATAAAAGATTGCAGGGCAAGGCGTGATTCTGGACTGGGTTCCCTATCTGCCGCATCATGTATAGTTCGAAGCACACACAAATTCCTCCCAATTGATTAGGCGTCGCCCCAGACCTCTGCGATCCGTTCGCTTAGCTGTTTCCCAATCTTTTTCCGCGGCGCAACGATAAAGTCTAGCTCTTTTGCGACCAGCTCCCGCTTGCGCTTCTTTCCAGGCTCTCCGTGCCCGCAGTCCTCGAACGCCTTGATGAAGTTATACGGCGTCTTCCAACGCTTTTGTATCTCGATGGCCTTCTCCCCAGTCACACCCCTGGTAGTCATTAGCATCTTGAGGAAGACGTCTCGCAGTGTTAGCATGTCGGATTTGGAAGCCAACGACGAGAATGCGGGATAGCTGACGTAGTATCCTCCCCGGGGATCAGTCCCACGAAAATGCTCGAGAAGAGGCAAGTAGTTTTGTGCCGTGAGGACTTGTGTCGGGATAACCTTTAGAAACTGCCCCTCGTATCGTGACCTTAACAGTTTTGTCATTCTAGCGAGGTAACGAATTGTCTGATCCACGGCCTGCGTCCTCTTTAAGAAATAGCCATTAACCACCTGGATCTGGGCCATGGCCGATGTCACGGCGTCCTCCACCCTCTGGTACACTGACGAATCCATCGAGATCTCTTCAACAATGTATATGACATTCTTGACTCCCGATTTCCTTAGGCGAAATTTTTGCTCGTGGAATCGTCCGTCTTTGATGCTAGCGACTAGATCGTCGAGACGCTTCCTCTCAACAATCCAGTCTAGGACCACTTCCTCGCCCTCCGCGCCAAGTCTTGTGAGTAGAGAAGGGTCGTTACACTTTGCGACCCATTGAGCGTCGCCGACTTCCAAACTCCTCATGATGGGCCTCACGCCTAGTTTAATCAACTCTTCTTGCAAGTAATCACGGTCCTTGGTTGAACGAATCTCGCGGACGTCCAGCAAAAGCTCGACTGTAAAGGATCCCGGAGCAAGTTGGATGGGTGAAAATGTTGGAAGTCGTCCATCGGTTCCTATCCCCGGGGCGTCCGCAATAAGGTCACGATATGGCGCGTTGCGACCAGGCATCGAGATAGAATCGGCGGTTACGGCTTGGGTTCCAGAACGTGGTTGCCTGTTGGTTCGGGTTGGAGGGTCATCGTCAAGCACAATTATATCGTCGTCTTCATCCAATTCCTCATGTTCCTCCGCCTCCTCCTCCGCTTCTTCTTCAACTCGGCGTCCGCGATTCGCAGCACCTTGGTTCAACTGATTCGGATCACCGACCGCCCGTAAACGATGAGCCACCTCCCAGCCGTCCTCTGTCAGCGTATATTTCCTCATGGGCCGGCCCTTCTCATAAACAAGGTCTTTGTCAATAAGGGTGCGCATCGAGTTCCACGCAGTGTAGAATTTAGTGGGGTCACTCGGCGCCGTAAAAGACGAGTCGCACATGGGCTGTGCCAGCTCGATGAGTTGGGTTTTTGTGAGTCCATGCGTGCCAGGTGTATCCTCATCAAGGGTCGCCAAAGCCATGATAATGGCGTAGGATCCAGATCTGTAAGCGGGCACATACGGCTTCCTCTTCCTCGGCTTCCTGGGCGGCGGGGCGAGTTCCTCTGCTTCCAGCCCTCCCGGCACGACTTGTCGCCGAGTCGCTCGCGGCATTGGCAAGCCATTTTCCTCGCAGTGGGCTTTTAACTTGTCCGTAAGTCTCTGGCAAAGCTTCGGTCCGAAACCCTTGAGTTGTTGCAGTTGGGAAGGGTGCTGGAAAGTGATGGGACACGACTTGAGGGAGTTGTACGCGTGTCTGTAGGTGAGGACGCTCTTCGTGTTCCTCTCTAGGGCCAAGTCGAGCCATTCTTTCACCCAGCCGAGGAGCAGAGGGTTTGCGCAGCGTTCTGCCTCCTCCATGGCCCGTCAAGATGGTCCCTGTATATCTTGATCGGGTGCACGAATGCTTGTTGAAATGGTAGCGCGTTACAATTGAACATTGTTTGGGACGAGAAGAACGCGAGGTCATGTGACTTTGTATTTGTGAGGTTCACACCCCACCTGGACCAAAGGAAGGAGGTCCAGTCCCTGTCCAGAGTCCTGGGAAGCTGCATTTCAACACGCAGTCCGTCACACCAGTGATCGGTTAATTAAGAAGAGAAAAAAAACATCAAATTGATCAATTGATTACGACAGATGACTCTCGCTCCTCTCTAAGACTCTGCTTGTTCACCAGGAAAGATTCCGATCCATTTTGGCAGCTGTCAATGCTTCGTCTCAATACGTGTGGGAGTGGTTGGTCCTTAATCAATGTAGTGTAGCTCGAGGACCCCGCTCCGTTTGGGAGGCGGGGCAATCTCGAAGATTGGCAAAAACAGGGCGAAACAGCTGATGAGGCGTGCTCTTGGAGCAGGTTGCTGCGCTCTCGCGTGTGCTCCCCAGGTACATCAAGAGTCCGTCCTTGCAGAAGGAGCGCCGATCTCATTATCGGAACTGGGAACAAGATCATGGGCCTAGGCTCGGAACGAAAAAGGGATTGAAGGGCCCATATCGCGCGACAAGCGATATCAACTTCGGTTCCTCAGACCGTCTCGAATGTTGAATCTGGCGAAGACATGAAGATACTGCAGGTCTCGAGCCAACTTTCCCAGAGACCGCCCGCCATGTGGCATCGCAATGTCACCCTGCAACCACATTGGCCCAGCATGACGAAACCCCGCCTTAGATGCCCAGTTTTGCCTTCGGAGAACCAGATTGACCCAAGAGACAAAAGACTGCTCCATGTACAGTGCAAGCGCAATGTGCGGCCGGTTCCTGTTCCACACCTCATGCTCCTTTCGATGCTTGGCGAAGGGGTCAAACAACCCTGGATGTGCCTGTCGTCAGACTACTTCCTACTTCGTACTATAATTCGCAATGTATGGACGGCAGCACAGCACAGCGCAGTAGCCACAATGCTCAGCGGTGGGTGGGGATGTGGGGGCTGTTTCCTCCTGGCGGGGTTCTCGTTTTGATCAATTGATTGATCAAATTCGTATTTACTCCAAGGACAGAGGCGATGAGGGCGGGCGCTGGGCAGGCAGGAATTGATTGATGGAGGGGTGGAGGGGTGGAGGGGTCCTGCTTCCCAGGAATCCATTCTCTACATTACCTTCTCCATCACGACTCCATCTCACCTCATCCACCATTTTTGTCCAGCTGAATATACCTCAGGACCACAGGCCCAGTTGCTGAATTCATTTCCTTCGTATAGCCTGCCCACCCATTCATTGTTTCCTTACCTTATGTTGATTTTTTGAAAGCCATCACAAGCCCACTAGCACAAAATTTCGTAAGGCGCCTGGCAGATCACAAGGCTGTGCCTGGTGTGTGTTTGCCTGTGTATGTATCTGTGTTGCATGTCTGCAGTCCTCTTTCTTCTGACCTCATCTGCCCTTCCTTCGATTTTTCTCATTCTCACCAAGTGAACAAAAGGTTCCACCCTCTCTTTCTTGCTATCCTAACACTTATTAGCTAGATACCCTGCAAATCAAAACCCTCCAACTTCATCGACACCATCATCCACTTCCATTTTACCCTTTGCCATTGTCCCCTCCAAGGTAAACATCTTGTCCTACCTACATCCTCAAAATGGATGAAAAGATTATTGCTGCCTCCAAGAGGCACCCCATCGTCCCTCTTCCTGAGGGCCGACTTTACAAATACGGCACTGCCGGTTTCCGCATGAAAGCCGATCTTCTCGACGGCATCTCCTTCCGAGTCGGTCTCCTTTCCGCGCTTCGCAGCCGTAAGCTCAGCAGCAAGGCCATCGGTGTCATGATCACTGCCAGTCACAATCCCGCCCCCGATAATGGAGTCAAGATCGTCGACCCCATGGGTGAGATGCTCGAGCAGGACTGGGAAGCCTACGCCACTCAGCTTGTCAATGCTCCCACTGACGAGGCGCTTGTTGCCGAGTACAAAAGGCTAGCGGAACTGCTCAAGATCAACTTGAACGCGCCCGGCAAGGTCGTATACGGACGGGATACCCGGCCCTCGGGCCACGGCCTCGTCGCCGCTCTTGCTGATGCTCTTGAGGCTACCAACACCGCGTACACTGACTACAAGATCCTTACTACCCCTCAGCTTCACTATCTCACGCGCTGCGTCAACACAGAAGGTACCGTCAACAGCTACGGAAAGACCAGTGAGACCGGATACTACGAGAAGCTCGGCGAAGCCTTTGTCCGAGCCTTGAGCGGAAGGAGGGCCTCTGGCCAACTCATTGTGGATTGCGCCAATGGTGTCGGCGGACCCAAGTTGACCGAGTTCCTGAAGCATGTTCCCAAGGAGACGACAGGTCTTGATGTCAGGGTTGTAAACGACGATGTCCTCCATCCGGAGGCCCTCAATCTCGACGTGAGCCCGCCTCCCTCGAAAAAATTTGACAAATGACACTTGTGTGTGTACGCATACTAACAGTTCAATTTGCGCAGTGCGGTGCGGATTTTGTCAAGACCCGGCAGAAGCCCCCCCCGTCTCCTCGCCCTACGCCAGGCGCCCGAAGCTGCTCCTTCGACGGAGACGCCGACCGCCTCATTTACTACTGGGTCGATCCCGAGAAAGGCTTCTTCATGCTCGACGGTGACCGCATCTCCTCTCTTGCCGCGTCCTTCATCGGCGACCTCGTCCGTTCGGCTGGCCTCGAGGAAGAGCTCCGCATCGGCGTCGTCCAAACCGCCTACGCCAACGGCGCTAGCACCACTTACATCGAGAAGCACCTCCACCTCCCCGTTACTTGCACTCCCACCGGCGTGAAGCACCTCCATCATGAGGCCCTCAAGTTCGACGTTGGCGTCTACTTTGAGGCCAACGGCCACGGAACAGTCCTCTTCTCCCCCCACGCCCTCCGCTCCTTCCGCGAGACCCAGCCCCAGTCCCCCGCGCAAAAGGACGCCCTCGACACCCTCGCCGCCGTCGGCGACCTCGTCAACCAGACCGTCGGTGACGCCCTCTCCGACATGCTTCTCGTAGAGGTCATCCTCGCCCACAAGAACTGGACCCTCCGCGACTGGGCCATCACCTATTCCGATCTTCCCAACCGCCTCGTCCGCGTAGAGGTCCCCGACAAGGACGCCTTCCGCACCACGGACGCCGAGCGCCGCCTCACGCACCCCTCGGGCCTGCAGGACGCCATCGACCAGGTCGTGCTCAAGTATGCCAAGGGACGAAGCTTTGCCCGCGCTAGCGGCACGGAGAACGCGTGTCGCGTGTATGCCGAGGCGGCGACGAGGTTGGAGGCTGATGAGCTTGCGAACAAGGTCGCGCAGCTGGTGAAGCAGTTTGGTTAGTTTTGAACGGGTTCCCAGCGGCAAGCAAAAGAAGGCAAGCGAAGAAAAAAGATGGTGAGAAGAAATGAAATTGTTGTATAGGCGGTATATTGTCATCGAAAAAATGTTAGGCAGCACACAGATATCCCTCCTATTATCAGGCGTGAGCTCTGATGGGGAAGAAGAACGTCAAGGATGGGATCAAAATGTCGCCGAGCCGAGCGTAACGTCTTAGCAAGTCTAAAAATACGAACCATTACTTCAAATTCGCTTCAATGGGAGTCGAGGGATAATGAGCAATGCAACAGCCCTTGCCGGTAAAATCGGAAGTGCATCAAACAATAAAAGGTCACAGCTTGCGCCTGTAGGTCTTGCAGGTTGAAATCGAGCCACCGTTTTTTCAGATGCTATGTTATGTGCCATTAGTTGGGAAACACACGGAAGTTCTCCCAAGAAAACACAAAATGTTGAAATCTATAGTCACAGCTCCAAACTCTCTCCCGCAAGATCTTTCCAGACTCCTACCTCCCCGCCCTTTTTGATATCATCGCCAAAAATGGGGAACCCTGCATAGTCGATAGGTTTTCGCCCCGGAGCTCTTACTGCCGAGTTCCATGTTCGCCTCTGAGCCCTGAGCCTAAGTAAGGCTTCCCTTCTTAGGCTGGGGTTCGGACGACATTCTCTACGGGCGTACAGCTAGCTAAACAGGACGCAGTGTATATATCATAACCATGCAGGTATGGCACCCTTTTTATACCCCTCTTTATTTCTCTCCCCTCGTTCGCTCTAGCCTATATACTTCACTTCTTGTTCGTCACCGATTAGGGTGGCAAGTTGCGTGTGAAGGATGGGCTGTAGATTAGTTGAAAAGGGGATCGCTTAGCACATCCTGTACTCGCAATGACCTTCAGCTTGCCGAGTAGGATCATCAGTCTCAAGCTTGTAGTCGATGGCAATGTCGAGATCGCGCCTATTCTTCAAGTTAGGTTTCACGGAAATCGTCGTCGGTATCCTCTCGCCGGCCGATACGGTGAGCACGTCCTTTAGGTAGAAGACGGTCTGTTTCCAGTGGGTGTACTTGGTGTGGGGGCCGGTGGAGAACCGGATGGGCTTGTGGCATTCGGAGAACTCGATGTCGAACCAGGCGACGAGGGCGTGGATGAAATCGTCGCGGCGGCAGCTGAGTTCGAAGGGGACCTTGAAGTCGAGATCGGCTGTGGTGCACGTGTAGAGATCGAGGACGAGGACGGGGGAAGGTTCAGTCACGACGGCCTTGAGCTCGACGGTGTCGACGAGGGGCTCGGAGAGAGCGGTCTCCTTGAGAGGAGTGTAGTCGAATCCGTAGACGTTATCCCAGACTTTGAGCGGGTTATGTTAGAAGCTTGGAGACTTTGGCAGGCTAGGCCCCAGGCATTAAACGATTGCAGCAGCACTGGTGACTACTCACATCCAATCTTCTCATCCTTGTACTCGCCGTCCTCGATTCCGGCGGCGTAAATAGTGGCCTTGTCAGGGAAGATCTTGCCGCCGGGCACGAGATACTTGTCCCTGGCGTAGAGCACGGTATCGAGCATGCTTTCGTAGAGGAGGAAGTAGCCCATCCACTCGGAGATGATGATATCGACCTTGGGGAAGGGAAGTTCCACATCCTCCATCTTGCCCTGGATCAAAGTAATCTTGTCGGAGAGACCGTTTACCTTGACAATCTCGCGAGCCTTGAAGATGATGGTGGACATGTCGACACCGATGACGTGCTTGGCGCCGGCCCTCGCAGCGAACCTAGAGTCACCAAGCATTAGAGACTAGAGATTCATATTTTCTCCTTCTTTTCCTTGCTTTTGGAAGCGCGCATGATCGGCAATATTCGAGAGAGAGTTCGAGGCAGGAGAGCGGATTCGACATACATGGACAGAATCGCCGTGCCGCAGCCAACATCAAGAACAACCTTGTCCTTGAACAGGTGCTTGTTGTTGACAATGGCGCTCATATACGACTTTGTGCGGACCTCATCTTTCTTGATTGGGGTATCTCTGTTAGCTTACGGCCCAGCCCTTTCCGATAGGGCCGAATGTGAAGGGACGGGGAGGGGGCGCGGGGCAGGAAAGAGACAGGGGAAAGGGAGAGATCTTAAAGACCAGAACACACCAACATCTCCTCGTGGATGCCTTGTATACATGAAGGACGAGGAATTAGCAATCACTGCGGGGCGCATCTAGGGAAACACGTTTTGCGCATCGCGCGCAAACCATTGTACACGGGCTGGAGGTGTCGAGGCATACCGTGATGATCGTAACTAGCAGTAGAAAGAGTTCAATGTTAGCCTCTGATATAATAATGGTGGTGCGCCCGTTTTGCTATTAGACAATGCTTCTGGCTAGACGATTGCTAGCAAAGAGCATGGCAGGGTAGGCAGATAACCTTACCTCTTGAAGTAGTGCTGCTCAGAGTGCTCCATAGACTTGAGCTTCTCCTCCGCAATGTCCACCTCCATCCGTTCGTTGGCCATCGTGACTGGAGACTCTGTTCTCGAAGTGGGCTGAAATTGAAAGGGTATGCAGGGATCCGAAGCAGATTCTCGATCGGGAGAGGAAGAGGGGGAGAGTAGAAAAGAAAGGGGAGGGAGATGGATAGGGTATCAATCCGGGTGGAGGGGCACTTTGGGCGCGGAGGAGTAGTTTTTTTAATGTCCTTCTCTCTTTTTGTTTTGCCTTCCTCTACTTTTGTTTTTTCGCCGTTCCAGAAATGTTCAAAGTTTCGCGGCGGTAAGGCAGCGGGGGAGGAAATTTCGCTGGGAAGGTCCAAGTGGGGTGTGGGGACCCTGTTTCCTTCCTTCCTTTTTTTTTTTTTTTTTTTTTTTTTTTTTTTGTTTTTTTTTTCTTCGGT
>SJVG01000473.1:11839-28961 GCA_034774675.1 Scedosporium minutisporum
TTTTGTGTTGCTTGTGCTCTACGAGTGTTTGTTTTTTTTTTGTGTTGTGGGGGGAGGGTGTGGGAGTTGTTTTTTTGTTTGTTTTTTTTTTTTTTTTTTTTTTTATTTTTTTTTTTTTTTTTTTTTTTTTTGTTTTTTTTTTTTTTTTTTTTTTTGTTTTTTTTGTTTTTTTGTCTTGGGTTTGTCCTTCCTTTTTTTTTATATCATTTTTTTCCTTCCCTACGAAATACTTGGGATTCCTGGGCTGGGACTAGACAGAGCAAGTATAGACTACCAGCATAGTCGCCCTTGAAAGCGCTCATTTTTCAGTACTAGATACCTATAGCCTAATCTTCCTCTGTTAGGAAAGAGCCCTGAAAGACGGCCCAAAATTCCTACGAAGTAATAGCTTCAAGCTTGACGCCGGGTTCGGCTTGTAAGGAATGCGCAATGTGCCTTTCCCGTCGTCGAGCATTGCATATACATCTAAAATCGAGGTTGGATCATTACAAAGTACGAGGCTCCTTCACCCTTGATGAAGCAGTCCCTGACATGTAATCGTGGCACCTGCGCTCCAAGATTCCAACAGCTACAACACGGCGATAGCAACGGACCGTACAAGTGCAAATTGCAAAATCCCAGACTTCATTCTCTGATGGTATGTATAGTAGCCTGTACTAATTCCGAATCCCAGTATAAAAACAAAAGAGACCAATAGACCAGCGCGGAATACTGCGACATTCCTTCAAATCAGCCCGTCCGTTGCAATGCAGCCTCCCAACTCGTTGATTCTCCCCCGGTTTGTTTTAGACTTTTCGGCTTTTTTTTGGTGTTTTTGCATGGTTTCCATGGCTCCCCTTTAACTATTTCCCAACCTTCCAATTTCAAAAATAGAGAGTAGACGATCAATGGCCCCGAAAGTGAACAATGGAAGAAAGAAAGAAAAGTAGAGGATAGAGAAAAAAGGAGAAAGAAAAAGGAAAGGGAGACGAGTGAGTTAAAAAGGCTTGACCGGAAAGAAAAGAGAAAGAGACAATTTGCCAGAAGACACAATGAGAACCCCGAACCCCTCGGCCAATGCTGGTCCTGGCCAGGCCCTTGTTCTTTCTATTGTTGTTCGCCTCCGCTCAAGTCCCCGCCTGCGCTATGTTCCATAGACGCCGGGCGCTCGCATGAACAAGCACGCAAATAATGCATCTCTTGAGCCGTTAAAACCCCCGATTCTAAAACGAACCAGTGACTCGACGAAAGAAGCTGGCAAGGGCAGATGGTGGCCCTGAAGGCCATCCGGATATAAGTGGAGATTGTACCGCTGCGTCGTACCGTAGCTGCCAAATTTCAAGACCAAACTGATGAACCCGGAAAGTGAATGTTGTGAACAGACAGGCTGTTTAGACCCCAAGAACCAAAGAAAGGAGAGAGGGCAGAAAAGGGGAAAACGAATACAGGACAGGTGAATGACAATGAGACCAACAAAAGGAAAGGAAATAGGCGTGGAAACCGAAGATGACATCTTCAAGATGATTGTATGACAATATAACAAACAAAAACCCACAGCTCTATCCCGAAATATTGACGTCCTGCCCAGACCTTCCGGTCGGCTGTTCGGACTGAGTGTGGATTGATAAAACCCAACAAGGGTAGTAGAAAATAACGAGGAAAAGGAAATTCGATGCGCCAGATGCAGTCTGAGTAAGTTTGTTCTCGCCCTCGTTTAAACGCCACGCTCATGGAATGCAAACGAAATGGGAAAACGAAAAGGGTAAGGAATGGGCAACCGTGTAAACTGGTTGCCAAGAACGAGAAAAAAAGAAGATGGAGTAAGTTGTTGAAGAATAGGTTGATAATTCTCCTGATGTCATCAACCAGTCTTGACAGCGGGTCGGGGAGTAGGCTCTTCATCTTCAACATTCTGCTTAGCTGATGGATTTGGTCGAGGCGTCTCTTCGACCGAAATCCCGAGCCCACTCCCTTCGTGACCAATTCCCAAGTCAGGGGGTGTCTGGGCTTCCTTAGGTTCCCTCGGCGAGAGTGGAGGCACATCGAGCTCGTTTGACGGGGTTACGACTTGGGTGACTGGTTCGATGGTGCTCTCGGAGCACATCGCGACGCTATCGTGACTGTCCGCACGCATCATCTCGATGCCCAGTTTAGAGCTCGGGAGGTTGGATTTGCGGAACGGTTTGTCGCGCACGAGCCCAAGCTCCTCATCCTCATCGTCGGCCGACTCGGTACTGCCTTCCGAGTATCGCTTCTCACCCGACTGTCGCCTTGACTTGAACTTCTCCATTGCACCACGCGACACTTCAAGCTTGCCAGGAGCGGATTGCTGCGTCACAAGATGAGGAATCGGCCTCGCCCCTTCCGACACCAAAATTCTGTCCTCCCGAATACCAAGGCCGCCACCGCTTTCTTCCCACTCACCGGTCGGCTTGCGACTGACGACGACGGGAATATCGTCCGTGGATATCGACTCCGAGTCCCCATACAGGCTCGAGCTTATTGACTGTTCCCGGCTTGAAGACACGAGACTGCCGCTAAGACGCCCTGCAAATATCGACGAGCCGCTTGTTGGGCTATCTTCAAGGCGTAGGCTCGCCTGCCGCAGGGCCGTGGGGGTTGGGTGGGGATGCGCAATCGGAAGCGATATGCTCTGGCTCGGCGACGGAGGCTTCCACTGGCAGAGGCTGCGCAGGACTTCGGTGAGTTTTGAAGAACTAATCGGCTTTTCGACAAGCGAGTCGAAGTAGTGGGGGGCCTGCAATTCCTTGAGGTAGGCCGTGATGGCGACTATGGGAGTGTGGGAATTGGCATTCTTCGTCTCTCGGATCATGCGCGCAACGTCGGCACCATTGATATGGGGTAGCTTATACTCCAGGAAGATGATGTCGAACTTGATCTCGCTTGTCGAATATCGCACAGCCTCGGAGCCATTTGGTACCGAGATCGTACGGCAGCGAAGCTTCTCTAGCAGCTTTTCCATCACCATGCGGGAAACGGGATGATCCTCACAGATCAAAACATCCAGCGGGCGGAAGACTAGCGTGCCTTCCAGCGCGATCTGAGAGAGACGGCGGGAACTCTGCCGGCGCCGCTGAACGCGCAGGAGCGCGTTGTGCTTCTCGCCCTCATTGTCCGAAGAAGACGGTGACATGTCAAATACCTGGCTGCGGCGATTGTGGCGTTGGACAAGGGTTTCCGAGGCAATGGGACTGCCTTCTTGAGACTGAGACCCTACGGTCAGAGATCGGGATCGTGTACCGGATGATCCGCTGCCCTGGCGAGGAGTGGAGACACCGGCCTTCTGCGGAGACAATGCAAGCGGTGGAGGCGCAGCGCCGCGAGGCTTGATCGGGGAAGAAGCCGCCGCAACAGTAGTCGCGGCTTTTTGGAGGGTCGGCGGCGCTCTCGGGGCCTCGAATGGAGGGAGGGAGAGACCTGATTGCTGCGAGAGACTGGAAGATGTGCTCGACACCTTTCTCCTACCATCGGATCCCTGATTTGCAACGAAAGACACTAGTAGAGGCGATGAGGGTTGTGACATGCGGCTCGGAGACGAGTTTGCGTGGCTAATGCCAGAAGGGGACTGGGGTCGTGCCGAAGCCTTCGCGTTGGAAAGGGTCCGCTGGATGGGGTTCGACATGACCGGGCTACCCTCAAGTGACGGGCCTCCTGGAGACGTAGCGCCCATAGCACCAGCTTGGCTGGCGGACCCCTGCTTGTTTTGAGAGGCAAGCGCCTCCGCTCTCAGCTTTTGTATGACATCCTTGTTGGCCTTTTCAAGCACGGGCAGATTTTTGAATGAGAAATTGCCGAAATCGTCAGCTGGAACCGGCTCACTAAGTCGTCTGCTCTTGTGATCACGGACGTGAGGGGGAATGTGCAGAGGCATAAGGCCCCGCTTGATCGAGTTGACCTGGGTCCGGACTCGCGAAAGCGCATCATGAGGGCGTTCCGGATAGTCGGAACCAGCCGCAGAGGAAGGAGGTGAGCTCTGATCCTCCATCTCCTCTGCGAAAGACTGGAGAGTCGCACCTCTGGAGTCGAAATATTCGGTATCCTCGGGGTTCTCCGTCTGGGGAACGAACTGGGCTTCGTCCTCAAGCAGTGTATTCCAGTTGACATCGCTAAACCAAGGGTGGTTCCTAATCTCTTCGCCGCCAGACGCGAATTTACCCTCCCGGTTCGCGCCGAGTCTCTCGCTGGGATCCATGCAGAGCAGCTTGTTAATCAAGTCCTTAGCCTCTTCCGAAACGGGCTCACATTCTGCTTCGTCTGGCCATCTGATTTTGCGGGCAAGAATGTTCTCGAATACAAGTTCGGCCTCGGTATCATGGAACGGCGGGATACCGTACAGGAACTCAAACATGATACATCCAACGGACCACCAATCGCTTGTCTCATTTTGCTTCTCACCCTTGACTGTCTCTGGCGCGAGATAGTCGGGTGTACCGACGAATCTCCTATTCGTGTCTTCGGGATCGAAGAGAGCCATTGGGGGCGGCATCATGCTGGACTGAGGCGGGGTGTTCTTTCCGTAGATATCGCCTCCTTGTTGCGAGAAATTCTGCAGAGTGGATAAATCAGGTGAGCCTTGGCTTGCCGCCTCGCTCAGTTCGTCGGCGTGAGACTTTGCGCTGTGGGGTTGCGAACCGGCCTCGGAGTCATTCAAAGAGAAGGTACCCATCATCTGTACCAAATTCTCGCTACCGCCACTGTCACTACGCTGACCAGCTAGTCGGCGCGAGTCCGGCTGCGCAGGTCCAAGAGTGAAGTAGGATGGCTGCGAAAGAGGGTCACCACTACTAGGAGTAACAAGAGGTGCCAGGCTAGGCGAGTGGCTTCCATGAAGATCAAGAGAAGTCGACCGAGACGAGGTGATGGATGCAGATCTGGCAAACGGGCCTTGCTTTAGGAGATCAGGTACCGACTCGTTCTCACTCTTAAGCGCTCGCTGCTGTCGGCCCACCAATCCCATTCGCGAGAGACCAAAATCGGTAAGCTTGAGATGGCCACGCTGATCAATAAGTAGGTTATCTGGCTTCAAGTCCCGATGGATGATGTCCCGGCTATGAAGGTGCTCCACACCGAGGATGACCTCACCAAGGTATTTTTTAGCCCAATCCTCGGGTAGGCCGCCGAGGACCTTGATGAGAGAAGCACAGTCGCCTCCGTTGAGATACTCCATGACAAGGTATAGATACTCCTTACTCGAGAATGTCCAGTACAGCTTAGCCACAAAATCACTCTGGCCTTGCCACATCATAATAGCACGCTCCGCCTTGACGTTGCCGACCTGGTTCTTCGCAACCATGTCGGCCTTCTTTAGCACTTTGATCGCAAAATATTCTCCAGTAGATTTCTTCTTAGATAGATAGACACTACCGAAAGCACCTTTGGAGATTGGCTTGATGATCTCAAAGTCTTTGATGGAAGGCTGTGTGGGTCGAGCCTGCGGCGGGGCGTTGTGGGCGCCAAGGCGTGGAGAGGGTGGGGCTTTCATGATAAACTCGGAAAGAGCGGCCGACGACTGCCTTCGATGGTGGTGCAAGGACGGCGGCGGTATCGGAGCAGGCGAGCTGAACTCGGTGCCGGGAAGCATAGGCGACGCTTCGGGCGAGGCAAACCCTTCATTTGGGAACGGGAATGAGCGTGGCTTATGGATTCGCAGTGGAGAAGAAGGCGGCTGGATAGACCGTGACGGTGACTCCTGGCGACGTGGCGAGGCCGTTCCAGGGAGGATAAGGCTCCTCCGGTGGTGTCGTCTTGTGCTGGCGGCCCGGCGAAGGTCACCGCCGAACTCGCTAATGGGAGAGTCAGTGCGTGGAGGGGGACGCGACGCAACTGACGAGGATCTTATGCTCCCATCGCTTTCCCCCGCCTCGCTACCCAAGACGAACGACTCTCTTTGAGAGTTTCGGAGCGAGTCACGTCGCGAGTCACGCATGGGAAGTACTGTATTAAAGCCGCCCATGTTCGACGTGGGGGTGGGGCATTCTTGAGGGCTGTAAGACTGGACTGATTCGATGAAGGATGTCGGCCTCGTTCGGGAGATGTTATCGTTGTTAAGATCAACGTTTTGCAGGGCCTCGGCTAATGCGACCGGGTCGTTGAACGAATTATCGAAGAATGAATCATCCTGGCCAGGAGGCATGTCCCCCTCTTCCTCTTCGGCCGAGTCACTCAACCGGCCCGCAGCAATACGAGCGGCCTTTCTCAGGGCTTCGTCAATACAATCCTGAACGAGAAGGGCAAATTCAACACGAATGCGCTCAGCGTACTCGATGATCCTTCTTTGTCGGACGACAGCCTCAACCTTGGCTTTCGCGACGCGCTCGGTGTCTGCACAAAGCAGAGCGAGCCCTTGCTCTTGTTCGAGCGTATTTGTACTCGGGGATTGCCACTGCATAACCTGCGAGATACGAGACTCGGACTGAGGGGACTGCGTCCGAAGCTCGCCTGGCATTTGCGAAGATGATTCTTTGATGGCTGGAGGGCTGATTTCCAGTGCGGTATCGCATAGGTCAACTAGAAGCTCAACTATTCTAGCCTGCGGTCTGCGAACCGCAAACGATCGTCCCCGAGCGTGGCCAAAGCCTGTCCTTTCACGAGAAGTCGCCGATGATGACGATGGCGACGATTGGTTAGACGGGGATGGACCGATCGGGAGGCCCTTATATTCGGCGGCAGGAAGAAGGAGTGAAGCGAGATCACCAGTGAGAGTACGGCTCCGTCGGACCTCGAGGGCGTCCAAGACTTTAACAATGGAATGCCGATGTTCGGTCAGGCCCTCCTGGGCCATTTGGACATCCATCTCGGCTCTATGTTCCTGGAGACAAAGATCGGTGTGCTTCTCGAACCACCAGGGCGGTATTTGGCGCTCGCAGATTCGGCAGAGAACGGGCGGCGGTGGTGGATGGAGTTCTGGATCGTCTATTCCCGACTCTGCCAGTTGAGTGAGATAACTTGCAAGAACCTGAGCTCCTGAGCCGAGTGAGTCGACAATCACCGCAGGCATCTCGATCTGAATTTCCCGGGGGGCAGTCCAGGGGCGAATCATCCACATGGTCTGGAAGACGCCATCAGTTGGTAACGTACGTAAAGGGCTATATATTAGGCGGAGATATCACAACTTACGTGGCTCTCGCCTCCCGAAGCACCATCATAGACCATGATGCCCTGGGCCTCCAGATCAATCACTTGAGGGGAAGTTGTATCGACGCCATCCTTAAGCTCGTCAAGGGACAGTAGCTTAGACAGGGGGCCGAGAGCGACGGCAAACCGAACTCTGTGGCTCCTCGAATCATCTTTCTTCATCGATTCGACCACATCGGAAAAGACGGTTTTATTATCGCTGACAATAATGTCGCATAACGGCTGACCTTGAACGGCGTCTGGCAGGGTTCCGATCACGTCGGCCCAGGACGGGCTGACCCACTTGATGGTCCCGTCAAGATTCAAGTCCACAATCACGTTGAGAGTCTGTTCTGCAGCCTCTCGAAGATCCTCCCTCTCCTCCCGTATATTATCGCTCATGGACCGCTCCATCGGATAGGCCGACTCGACTCGGAGATGGGAAACGGCTAGGGGGGCCGCCTTGGCCGGATCGGCGGGGTCTTGCGGTGGCGATGTTTCCGACATGGTTGGAATTGAAACACCGATACTCGTTCGGATCGTGTACTCGAGAAGCTCGGGTGCGAGTGCGCAGCGGGGGACCGGAACACGCGCCTATGACCCAGGTTTCGGTTCACGATGGTGGGAATGGGCTCGTCAATGCGGGGCCAGAAAGATGGCAGGGCGCAGGCGCCTGTACTACAAAGAGGCGGCAGCCTGATACATGACGATAGTGCGTCGTGAGGGGGGGATTGTTGCTCTTGCTCACACGGAGGCCCGAACTATCGTGAGAACAACGGGCAGTGCTGTCCACCCAGGTTGCACACCACAAGGTGGTGGGCAGCAAGCCCCTGTTAGCAAAGGGGATCTCGGCACTATTCTGCTGAGTCTAGATTGCCCGGCAAGCGCTGTAGTATCGGGGGATGACGTGAGCCGTGAGTTTTCGCGTAGAAGGATGTCGAAAACGCGAGGCTTCCTTGGGGGCGAAGGAGACACGGGGTGGTGAATAGTGAACGGGAACGAAGGTCGGAAGGTTTGGTATACAACGTTGTGGCTCGTGACTGGACAGGAGTAGCTCGGGCCAAGTCAAAATTGTCCTCTGTAAGCATCAATCGCTATTACTTGCGGCGGGAAGGAAGAAAAAAAAAAGTTGAGGAAATCCGCCGAAATTCTACAGTGTAACCATGAGGTGGTAGTCGAGTGTGGTCAAAATGGAGAGAAGATCCCTGCCTCTAAACCTGACGAGATGAATCTCGAGAAGCTGAATTGGAGGAGATCTCTTTCCTCTTAATGAAGCAACGCCGGAGAGTCGGAACCATAGAATCTCAAAGTCGGATGCTGCAGGACAGGATCGAGCACGTTCAAGGGTTTCTACAGTGGTTGATGAGGTACGAGGTACTGCATAGTGTGATCATTGATATTTTTCAGCGACACCAAACGGTAAGCACGAGTCGGTTACTTCTTTTAACCGGGAATGGGACATATTTATGTTGTATAATAGCAACAGTTCATGCACATATACTAACAGTTTTTAAGTACTTTGTCGTTCCCAGAATTGTACCGAACATGTCAGCAGCCGATGATAAATCCAAACACAGAAGATTCGACCATTGAAACGGTCACTGCTTCCCAGTCCTCGCGTAATACTTCGTAATAGTTCGTACTGTGAGGGAGGGTCAAGTGGGCATGGAAAGCGGGGCCGCTGGCATAATCAAGCCAATCAGAGAACGATAACCACGATGCAGGGAGGACTTGCCTGTCTTGCCTTTGGAAGATTCTATGACTGTCCAGACTCCAGCATCAACACAGAACCGAACCATTGATCAATGTAGATAATGTAGTTTGCCTGTCAAGCGACTTTTCGGGGTTTCGTACTGGATACAACTGCGCTCACAAGGACACAACAATTCCAACTACACTTCTGCAAAGTAATACAATAATACTGCTTGCTATCAAATCACACTTGTACTTTTATACTTGTACTTGGACACTACTCCTTTATCCCGAACAAGGTCATCGATCCTTAGGACATACCATTGATCCCTATGACATCTTTGTTCAAGTACATTAGCTGCCGCAGGTGTTATCTCTCTCCGCGTCCAATCGTCAAGAAAAGCCAATCGATCTACAGCAATGATCCGTGAGCTTCGTGAGTGATGCCAAAACTCGACCCATGCGCGCTTGTTCCAGAGTAGCACAGTGTCAGGCCAAGCAAGCGGCCATTCGAGACATCAGGGACTTTGTGTTTTTTCGTCGTTGCTTCTCAGGGATCACATCGATCCGTCTAGACTCTAGTCTCCAGTAGTGTAGGCTCTACTTCGTAGAGTCGACGACATTGGCGCCCGCTGCACCGTGCTAGCCCCGAATCACATCGTACCCAGTCCTACGCAGTGCTGGATCCGGTCCGGGTCGGCACCATTCTCCTCCACAATTGACCCCACGTATCGTCATATCTCGTTCCCTACTTGGTTTGCTAACATACGACCTAAAGCCGTGCTCTGCCGTCCTCGGTGCGGTTACCCAAGCCATGAGCGCTCACGAGCAAAGATCAATTGATGTAACCCGGACTGGCGGTGCCATGCAGAGACGATTCTTCCCCCTTCTACCTTACTTCCAGCGTGACCCAAGTTGCTTTTGCCAATATGCATGGTATGACTCTATAGATGCCCACGTACGATGTGTCCCCCCTGTCGCCCCATTTCGCAGCGATATCCTCCCGTACCCTCTCGTGGCTCTCCAGAGTCTCGGCTTGTCCCTTCTCATTGCCATCATAATCTGTACTTCGTACCTCAGTATACTAAGATTAGTTCGAACTAGCCTTATGGGTGGCAGTCCCTCCAGGGTCGATCGCGGGGACCCCACACGAAGTGGGCATGACCAGAACCGCTCAACTTGAAATTTCCCGAACTACGTCCGCTCCCTCCTTACAAGGCGACAGAATTATACGGAGCTCCTTAAGCAGACCGATGAGCTCTTATCGAGATACTGTTTATTCAGGCATTGGAGAGAAGAATTAACAGTATACACAGCTTGCAGGCAAAGATTTGAAGTGATACGACTCCGTCACCATCCTTCTCCAAGGAGATGGAGGGGGTGACGCTCTCAATGGAGGGCAGCCCCCCAGTCAACCATGATCTGGAAACCATCTAACCCTCCAATGTCGTTGAAAGTGTTTGTCTTGGATCCAGCGGAGACAATCTAGCGCCTCATCCCCGCAAGAAACTCTCATCAGGAATACCACTAGTGGTGCTGGCGGCCACAGAGTGTACACGAGGAAGTTCGCTCTCGCGTACTCGCGTATGCCAATCCCACTAACTTCATGCTAGGCGTCGGCGCCACTGCGAGGACTCGCATCGCTGAATCCTTCGGTTGACGTAGCTGCAGGTCGGAATCATCACTGGCGTTCTCCCACTCGACAATCCTATGACACCAACCCCAGTATCAATCTCTCCTCCTCCTATTACGGTCATTCCTTTCCATCTAGACACCCACCCACGCAGTTATGGGTAGCATTGCATCCGCTACAACGCCAAAAGATGGGTACGTGCTATTATTGATATTAATACAAGTAGTGTATGGTAGGTATCCCTAGATCAAAACCCAGAGGTATGCTCTCAAGTGCTACTTCCATTGAGTAATCGGCTAACTAGGACTGCCGGATGAGAGAGCTAAGATAGAAGAGGGCCAACTGCAGCTCGAAGGAGCGACTCGCAGGAACACTACATCCCTCGCTATATAAGCTCAATTTTCACTTTCATCTACCCCGCCTAGCTTACAAGCGGAATTATTCAACTTTTTCTTTCCCAAATTGCCCCGTATGCCCGCTTGCCAGATGTTGCCTCAATCTCCAACCAGAACCTTTTTCTTCCCTCATATACACCTCTGTACCCAGGTGGCCTAACCTCTTTCACGGACTCTCCTGGGGTTCAAGGTCAGCCGAGACAGCAAGCCAACGGCCTCGTCTGTTGCTCCGCGGGCAGCCAGCTGTTTTGTTAGCCATGTTCTTCCGGCCCCGCCTCGGCGATCGCCGTGCTACTACCAGCCACGTGCGCTGGTTAATCAACATTCAATGTAGACCGCGAAGTATGTTGTGGCTGGCCCCAACACCGGTTGGGCTACTTTGCCAGCGATGGGGAGGAGACAGAGTTTACTAGAGCTCGTGGAACACAAATCCACCTTTTGTAGTAAATAATAGATGACCTCATCTGGTAAAAGAGAGATGGAGAGAGAGGGTGGGGGAGACCTGTCGGCCCTCAAGTTTGCTCTCTGCATCCAGAACCTTCACAACCAACTTAGCACGGAAACTTGTCAACCGACGACCCTCGTTTTTGTTTAAGGATGTTGTCATCCTCCCTGTGTCTCTGATTCTCTGCACAAAGGATCGTGAGACCCGTGGCCGACATCTACACGAAGTTTTTCTGCCTTCCTCTGTGGGTGATGTTAGAGAGTCTTGGTTGAGTGTATCTAATGTCGTGAAGATGTCATGGATGAGATGCCATCTTGTTGTAAAGAGAATTCCAGGAGGGAAAGAGAAAGCGCGATGGAACATTGTTCCGTTCTCTTTTCTGCTCCTGCCATGACATGCTCGCTTGGTGCCCCTTTCGGTCGCTAACATCGTGCCTGATATTTCTATTCTCTGCTCCCCTAGATCTTGACAGTGTGCACGGGGAGATTCCGCATTACAATTGCCGGTTGTCTCAGGAAGTCGCTCCATAGCTGCCGGCTCGCCCTATATTTCCTCCGGGCCCTTCCTTCACGTAGAGGACTTGATCCCCAGGACGTCAACTACATAGATATTGATTTCAACAGAACTTGCGAAGCGAACGGTTATAATGCGTAAAAGCTGCTGTTTGGATTATGCCTTGTAAAAAATGTGCCTGCTATGTTGTGTAAGTTATTTGATAGTCGTTACTGTTCATTGCTCATGCCTGCTTTACTCCACGGGACTTCTCCCACTCAGCTTTCTTCTTGTCAAGAAACTTGCCCTTCTCCACCCATACCTTCTCCAGCCACTTTGCTAACTCTTCGTCCGTGGTTGGGAGGTCTTCGATTAGGAATCGGCGGGCATGTACATGAAACTTGTAGCCGTGTGTGCGAGTCAGCCCGGGTAAACGAAGGGTATCCCACATGCTCGGAGCATCGAGGAATTTGCCGTTGTGTTCATAGGCAATGGTGAAGTCGTAGACGGCTTTCACCTGTGGGGCCTGTCGAAGATGTTGTATGGTGGTAATGAACCCCTTTGTCCTCGGGTAGAGGGCATGCTTAGGCTGTGGCTTGTTGTTTTCTTTGCACCAAATCTTTGACTGCTCATATTTTTCTTTTGTGAAGCGAGTTGCCTCGCTGAAGCTTATCAACCCTAGATATTGGGTCAGTTACACGTCAGAAGAGAACGAGTGTCGAAGCTATAAGTGCCCAGCGTTGTTACTTACAAGTTGGCCATCGCCTCTTAACGATACCGGTAAAGATTCGGTCCAGCTCGCGCTTGTCCTTGAGCCAGTTCCTCGTCACCATGGGCATGTCTAAAGCCCACAGGCCCCATCCCAGGAAAGGGACATAACGTAGTTGGATCTTGGCGAAGTAGCGCGCGCGACTGAGCATTCCCGCTTTAACAGCCAGGGCTTGGATCATGTAGAAATCGCACCAACCGACGTGGTTTGCCACCACCACGGCTGACTCGCCTCGCGGTAGAGCATCGCCTGAGATGGTGATTTTCGCGCCGTTGAAGACTTCGAATGTCATCTGGATCCATCTCCAGATGGTCCAGGCAACGGATGAGGAGAGGTCATAAGTAAGATTCGGTGCTAGAGGCTTGAAAGGCAGAAGCAGCGAGAGGGCAGTGTCCGCCAGGAACAAACTAAGAACCCAGGGGACGAGTAAGGCAAAACCACGAACGTAGGTTACAGGAGAAGGTGACATATTCGGGCGTCTTAGCCAGCGGAGAACGTGGGAAACACTTCTTTGGTGTAATAATGAGATGCTGAGGTGCTGAGATGCTCACGAGGGGATCAGGGAACTTCGCAGGGTGCCTTTCGCTCGTGTGTCTGCTGAGAGGGGAACAATTTACATGCCTGATCCCTTCATGCGTTCTTTCCCCTGTCCTGGAGACCTCATGAGCAGGAGCACTTGAGAGAAAACGTGTGAGCAAAGAAGAGGTAGAGTTGATGGCTATTGAGCACTCTTTCCTGAAGTTTAGATGAGACCAGCAGCGCCAGGCACTTCGGACATGTACAGGCGAGTACAGTACGAAGGTAGCGGTTCATATATTAATAGCTATTGTCCATTTGTTGTTACAAGTCGGTCTTACTCCTCCACTCATCATTGGTACAACTCATGAAGTGAGACATTGGGGCACAGACGGCTCTGCTCTGACCTCCTCGAGGAAACTTCGATGGTACTGCTTTTGTGGAGCTTCGGCATCTACTACGTATAAAGAAAGTCTCGAAACCCGGCGAAAGAATGTGGGGAAAGAAGCAATTTGATGATGACAATGAGAAAAGAAAATGGAAAATGGAAAGGCTACCGCGGAAGTGGAGCCGAAAAGGTGCGGAGGGAAGGTATCCTCGATTCCCATGCGCAGCGGTGGATTGTACAAGCATTGTCGCCGACTAGGCGATTGAACACAATGCAGGATTAGCATCACAATAATTGGGTCATTGTCTCTTGCCGTTATCTATTGTAAGAATACAATTCGATGCCGAGTTCGAGCCTGGCTTTGATGATGGAATTGGCCAGCTAAATGCATCAATGGATTGATACTTGAATGTCGTACTTCGTAAGGATCAATTGATGGCTTTTTGCCGAACGCTGTCCACTGCCTTGTCTCTCCTTCGTATGTACAAGTACTGAGGTACCGAGGTACATGAGCAATTGATCCAGAAATCCCGCTCTGGCAGCAGCTCTGGCAAGACAAAAGCTGAGCGAGTGAACATGAAGCTTGGTTGATCCAGATGCCCTTGCGCCGATAAGCATAACTTCATATGCATGGGGCGCATCGGCACTGGACTTGGCGACTTGCGAAGTACTCCATACTTGGGGACCTGATTGATCTCGGTGTTCTGGTTATCCTTCGTACAATTGGAATCAGACAGAGTAGGGGACCAATCATCGACCTTGGACGACGTATTGCATCAGCTCCCTTCATTGTCGAGCTGAACAGAGCAGTTTCTTCCTTGATGCGTTCTCAATCTCTTCTTCAGACGGCCTCAAAACGTTTCCCCCCGCTCGCGGAGCCTGTCCATCCAATCAGCCCTACAAGTCGACGACATAATATTAGTAGTACTACTTCGTACTTGCAGTACGCGTAAAAGCTACGAATCTGCACTGCCCCCGGTAGAATCAATTCAAATACAAAATGGGGGTCGTACTTCAATTGACACGGATGCCTGTTTCAACCCCTTGATCTCTCTTCTGCTTCCACCTCATCAAGCCAATTATCTCCGTCGCATGACGGCTTCTCGTTTTGCCGGACGAAAATCATCGATCTGGACCAGGCATTGAGCCACCAGCTGGATATCGCAATCAAACACTTTCGCTCCTTCGAGCGTGATAGAATTCCAGTTTCCTCCCCATCGTCTCGTCTCCGTGACATCGTCCGTCCATTCTTCAAATAGCCCTCTGTCCGTTGCGCCATCGTGACCGGGCCCGCGTTTCTATCAACACTTGTAAGGTTGAAGCTTCTTTTTGCACCTGCACCTCCTCGCGGCACCGCGAGTCCTTTTCCAAAGAATGCCGTGGCCGGCTTCTTAACTTCGTACATTATCGTATCTGAGATCTGAGATCATGTCTGACCCAGGCGCAGCGTATCCATCCCCGCCGACCACTGCGGAGCCCTTCAAGCTCCGCAACGCTCCTGCGGGGTCAAATCGCAAGAACAATCCACCTGCAACATCTTCCATGTCATCTGAGTTGTACACAGGCAGGGACCCGGTGCAAGGCTCCTCCCAAAGCAGCGCCATGGATCAAGGCGATGACAAGAGTTCATCGTCATTACACCTTGGCTTTTTGAAGACGCTTACTGAGAGGCGGAAGAATCGAGGCATGTCTGCGAAACTACAATCTATCATTGTCCCCAGCTGCATTCTAGTTCATTGAATACTGACATCCTATGTCTTTTGCAGATGGAAACGTCCCGAAACGTAGAGGGCCGAAACCAGACAGCAAACCTGCCTTGACACGGAGGCAAGAGCTAAACCGACAGGCTCAGCGGTATGAACATCCACCCATCCAACCCCGCTTGCCCCATCCTCGCCATCGAGCGTGCTGGCGCCACGCCCACAATACCGGTTTCCCGAGCTGACATTATCTTCTCGCATAGAACCCATCGAGAGAGGAAAGAATTATATATCAAGGCGCTCGAGGATGAGGTATTAAGACTAAAGGAGATATTTAGCAATGTTTCCAATGACAAGCAAAAGCTCTCCGAAGAGAACAAGCAGCTCAAAACTGTTCTCGCTCAAAACGGCATCAATGTCGCCAGCTCCGACGACGCACCACCGCGGAGCGCGAGCGTCGGCTACACCTCAAGTCCCAGCGTTTCAGGCCATAGCTACGCACACGGCTCCCATAGCGCATTCACACCACCGCTCACCTCGCAGTCCTCTGCACCCTCAATATCACCATCGACTCAGGTGCCGCCCCATTCCCATCGAAATCCGAGTCCAAACCCGATTATGGCCGGGAATCAACTACGAAACTTGACAGCCCAGCAGCTGCAAGCCAATCGAGGCATGGATTATGAGCAGGCAGGCATTGACTTCGTCTTAACGTACGAGAACCACCCCTCGAAGGCCTACCTATCACCTCCCCCGCACGAGAACAATTGAAGGACCAAACATGTCACCCAACCAATCCTTGCCACATCATCTCGTGTCACTCACTACCCACCACGCGCTTAACCTTTCCCACAAGGGCGATGGTGAAGAAAAAAAACCAGAGCTCCTTGCCAATGGAAACGGGATTAAAAAAAAAGAAAAGAACTGCGTGAGTTTGCTAACGATATCGATCCCTTCATTCCTTGTATAGTCTCGAGAAACCATGCATGCACCATCTTCCGTGGTTGCTAGAGAGATCAGCCGAGGCAGGCGGGGAGCCTTGCGGTCACGCTCTCATGGCATCCTGCCCACCGGAGCCATTCCCAGAGTTAACGCCAGACATTCCTTTCGGATATACTCATGTCAACGGAGATTTGAGTTCCGGCCAACGCACGTGGGAGCTTAGCAAGGGAGATCTCGCAACTCTCCTTGACCTGAGCAAGAAGTTAAACTTAGACGGGGAGATTACACCTGTCATGGCCTGGGGAATGGTCCTAGGCCACCCAAGATTCAGCGAGCTGAAACCTGAAGACTTTGCTAAATTGTCGGAAGAGCTCAAGAACAAAGTCCGGTGTTACGGGTAAGTGGTTACGGGTCCCTCTCCTCAATAGGCACAAGACGACTCTAACTCTGGGGCCTGTAGGTTCGGCGCCGTCATGGAGGAATTTGAAGTGAGGGATGCTCTGGAATGTGTCTTTTCCACAAAGCCTGAAATCATGTCTTTTTAATTTTCGTCCTTCGTTAGATTTATTGGCGTTTCGGGCAGGAGAGAGCTTTCAATTTCCAGGGGCTGGGAAGGATGAATTAAGGGATATACGGAAGAGAAACAAACCATCCTGCACATATGTGCAATGTCTAGACTATTGGGGAAACCACTGATTTTTTCTTTCCATGATCCCATTTCTCGAGATGGTTCTATTATTATAATTACCTCGATCTAATTTGGAGTCTTGCCTTGGATGTGAGGACTGTGAACGTATATATATAAAGAGCGAGACAGATCTTGCTGACAATTGAATGCTTAGCCACTTGTGGCTGTGTTTGCCAGATGGATGCAAGTGCCTATTTAACACTGTGTTCCGGTACCTATTTCTGGGCTCGAGTTGCCCCACACAAACTTTGACCTCACCCCGCCATCCACACGAATTTTCAAATAATTGCATTTTAGCGGACAGGAAACGCCTTTCTAGACACCCGCGGCAGTATCCAACCCACCCATC
>SJVG01000474.1:0-28907 GCA_034774675.1 Scedosporium minutisporum
CCCCCCCCACCGTCGGTCCTAGCCCCCCTTTCGCGCAACTTACAGCTGGGTCGACAATACTCCTCTCCTCATTAATAGCATCCTCCCTAACCCAAAACCTCGTCCCCTCAATAATAGCCATCACACTCGATGTCTGCCCCGGCCTCGACTTGCTCTCAAACTCCCTAACACTCTCCAACCTACCCTCAATAGAAAAAACGGCCTCCTTAACCCTCGCGCAGTTCACATCCAAACCCTCATACACGGGTGTCAACCCCGAAATAGCCCACTCACTCGCCGACGGCGGCGCATTCACAGAGCAAGAATTCGCAGCCTCGACGAACCCCTCCGAAATGATATTGATGACGCACTCACGCGACTCGACGAGGTTGCGAAGCGAGTCCTTAGCCGACTGGAGATCGCACACGAAGCTGACGGCGAAGAGCGGCGGGTCGTGGTTGACGAGGCCGAAGTAACTAAAGGGCGCGAGATTCGTCTCGCCCGAGGGGGAGCGCGTCGATAGGAAGGCGATGGGGCGGGGGATGACGGAGCTGATGAGGAGCTTGTAGTTGAAGTTGGCGGGGCGGCCCGGTTCGTAGGGGTCGATGGAGATGTGCTGGGGTTGTTTGGTTCCTTGCGTCTCGTTGGGGCCGGTGCCGAACTTCCATGATGGGTCGACGGTTTTGGTTAGGTGGAACTTGGCCTTCTTGTCAAAGTCCTCGCGGGACGCTTCGACTTTCTTGAAGTCGGGGTGGGGGTTGTGTTTCGTTACGGCGGCGGGGGCCATGGTTGGTTTTTTGCTGAGCGTGGTGAAGCGGGAGGAGATGGTGAAGGGGTAGATGAGGGCGCGGATGAGGAAATCGGATCGACGCGATGAAGGCATAGGGAATATTTTTTGGAGGAATTGGTTCCCTTTTTGAAGGCCCGGACGTTCGGGAGGGTTCCGAATGGCGCCTTTTGGGGAGAGCTTTGGGAGCTCGGATATTCCGCGTTGGGTTTGTAAGTAATATATGACTAAACTGTTTTGGATTGGTCTACGATATAGCTCGGCAAAGGCACCGGGGATGTTTGGAGATAAGATCAACGATTGACTCGGGTAACACGCAGCAGAGTTCGGCGATCAAGATGCAATTGAAAAGTGGATTAGGCAGAGGGGGCACTTCCTCGTTTGGCCCCACGTGTAAGTTACTCTGGATAAGAGGGAAAGTAGGGACCTGTACGAATCATTCTTTCCGGCATCTAATTGTCCTCATGGTCACTTGGATTGGATCGCACAGTGACGACATTGCTCTCTTCAACACTTGGAAGGTCCTCCGGGTTCCGGGTTCCGGCTTCCATGTTGAATCTTGGGAGTAGCATGGAAAGGGAAGGAGGGGCTATTCCGGTGGGGTGTGAAAATGATGCAACTTCCGAGTTGTTTCAATCTAGGTACAAAGGAGCAGGTATCTACCAGGATGTCTTATCTCCACGTGCCTCCCTCCGATAAGCTAATTTTTTTGCGATGCAACGGCATTCACCACAGAGACGATGATGGATTACTTCGTACTCTTGACAAATTTTCGAGGCCATCCACTATGCATCTTTAGTGGAGAGGCGAAATTCGGGGTCAATGTCCTTCCGGAATCTAACACAAATGGTTCTATCAAGGCGATTTCCCCTCACAAACCCGACGCCCAGCAAACCAATCCGCAAACGACCACCACGGTTGGCCCATAACATCTCAAGCTATTCACCCTCTCCAGTGAAGCTCGTCAAAGTAGACCCAAGCGCTTTCGGAAACAGACGTGTGACGGCCATCGAATTCACGAAACCGGGAGCCACATTTCCATATTTTCCCAACAACACGGTCTTTGTCTTAGGCCTGCCGCGCAGCGAAGAAACCAAGGCTCCGATAGACTACGCGACGGCCAAAAGTGCAATGACGAGCCACGTCGAGGTCCTCACCACCCCCACGGCGGATACGCCCGGCGGTGCCTTATATATCCATTTCGACAAGCGTCGCTACCTCGTCGGTAGAGTCGCCGAAGGTGTCCAGAGGGCCTTCATCCAGCGCAAGCTCCATGCTTCGTCGCTGGAGCAGATCTTCGTCTCCGGAGAGATCAACTGGGAGACGGTCGGTGGATTGCCGGGGTTGCTGATCACCGTGTCCGATGTCGTCTCCGCAGCCAAGCAGTCGGCGGCCGAACAGAACAGGGCGCGAAGGTCCAAGGGCTTAGCGGAAAATGCAAGGGTTGCCACGGAGCGGTTGCATATTCACGGAGCGGAAAATTTGGGTTATACCTTGGCTACGGCGAGGAACTTCATTTTCCGAACTGGAATGCCGATCAAGTCCTACGAAGTGCGCGAGGACCCAAGGTTAGAAGATGGCAACAACACCGTGGATCCGGACTGGGAGGATGATTGTCTGAGGGTATGGAAGGTGCCGCTTTACAAGGAGTCGCCGACCAAGAGGAGAAGAAGAATGGCGTCTAGCGAAGACGATGCTAGCTCCGAAGAGTCCACGCAGCTGCCCCTTCGCAACAGGCGGAATTCCGAAGATTACCGAGCTCTGTCTGATCTCGTCGAGAGCATGTTTAACTCGACGTGGCGCATGGACGCCCTTGTGCCGGCAAAGCTTCATAGCGTCGTCCTTCCCGCCAAGATCTTTGTCCGTGGGGAGGATGGAAATATTCACACATATCCCGGCCCTTTCCCTGGGGAAACAAAGGATGTGCCCGATATTGATGTCCTCGTTAGGGAACCCTGGCCGGCGGCTAAAATCCACACTCTTCCGCCAACAAGTCACTCCTCCCAATCCATGTGCTATATCTTCAAGAACCATCCGAGGCGAGGAAGGTTCAAGGCTAATGTAGCCAGGGAGCTTGGGGTGAAGCCTGCGGACAACAAGAGGCTCGTGAACGGAGAATCCGTTCCTGGCAAGGATGGAACGATAGTTACCCCTGAGATGGTACTTGAGCCAACAGTAAAGGGAAATGGCTTCCTGGTCATAGATGTACCTGACCAGGCCTACGTTCAGTCGTTCTTGTCCCGTCCAGAGTGGGCCAATGCCGAACTCATGGACGGTGTTGGTGCCGTCTACTGGATACTGGGTCGTGGTATCATCTCAGCTCCCGAGGTACAAGAATTCATCAGAGAACGGCCAAAGCTAAATCACGTTGTTTTGTCCCCTGATACATGCCCGGATATGATCGCTTTCGAGTCCCACGCCTCTCTATTAGCGAAACTCCAGCGAGTCGACGCAGACAGGTTCCCGCCTCTCTGGTACAACAACTCGACCCCCAATCTTGGTACGAGCGTCGTACCTTACCTCCCTGGTCGGACCGGAAAGAGGGTTAAGACGATGCCGCAACTTCAGGTTGAAGACGTGGGCATTGTCGACTTTTGCAACCTCGCCGAGGCCGCTACCAAAGTAAACGACGACGTCCTCGAACTAGCCACAAAGGCGCACGCCAAGGTTTCGGACTCAAAATTCCAACTGTGGGTTGCCGAGAACGAAAGGGACATTCCTAACAAGGACACGGAGATCACCCCTCTCGGAACCGGCTCTGCTGCCCCCTCCAAGTATCGTAACGTGTCGTCCACCCTCATCAGGGTTCCGGGATACGGCAGCTATCTCCTCGACTGCGGCGAAAACACGCTGGGCCAGATGAGGAGGGCTTACGGATACGAGGAGACGGCTCGGATCCTGTCCGACCTACGATGCATTTTCATCAGTCACATGCACGCCGACCACCACCTCGGCGTCGCCGGTGTCATCACGGCGTGGCAGAAGGAAACACGAGGGAAGTCTGTACTCTCCATCTCGTGCACGGAGCAGATGCGTCGATTCATTCAAGAATACGCTCAGGTCGAGCCCATCAACCTCGCTAACCTCAGGTTCTACGGTGACGACCACTCGGACGTCGACTACACGCGAGAGTTCCAACCGGGCGACCCGTCGGGCCTAGCTAAGCTTGAGCGCATTACAGTTTTGCACTGCAAGTCATCCCACGCGGGCATCCTGACGTGGTCTTCCGGTCTCAAGATCGCCTACTCGGGTGACTGTCGCCCCAGCCTGCGTTTCGCGCAGAGGGCCAAGGGCGCCACGCTCCTTGTCCATGAGGCCACGTTCGAGGATGACAAGGCTAGTGACGCTAGGGCCAAGAAGCATAGCACGATGTCGGAGGCGTTGGATGTTGCGGAGAAGATGCAGGCGAAGAGGGTCCTCTTGACGCACTTTTCCCAGAGGTACGCGAAGCTTGCTACGAATGAGGATAAGGGGTCGGCTGGGGACGGCGGCGGTACTACGGCGGCGGTGGACGGGAAACCCGTCAATGATAGGGTGGTGTTGCATGCGTTTGACCAGATGAGGGTCAAGCTGGGTGACTTTAGGAAGGCTGAGGCGTTCTTGCCGGCTATTTTCAAGCTGTTGGAGGAGGAATCATAGACTTTTTGGATGTGTGTATCGCGCCTCTGTACAGTACTACTTAGAACTTTTTCTACTATTGTTGTATTAAGACAAACCCGAGAAAAGCATTAGCCTTCCGTTTCGAGGGCTAGATAGAATCGACTGAGGTTTCCTCCGCTCGCCCTCTTGTGTTTCGTGCAGCATATGCTTCATATGTAGTGTAAGTCACGCTGCCCATTACCGTTCCTACGAGTGGGAGATTGAGAATATGAAACGAGCAAGCAAGCAAGCATCCGTCAATCCAAGGAGTCTAGAAATTGATGTATGACCAGTGCTCCTAGACGACTGGGCTGTTTGACTTGTTCATCTTGTTTGTGAGTACAACAACAGAGTACAACAGAATACAACTTCTAGTACAATTGCAGTCAATTGCTTAGTCAAGCCAAAGTCTATCTCGCAGCTGTCGTGACTCGAACCAAGACTGGACTTTTTGACTCCAGCAAAAAAGTGCCCCACACATTCTGCGTTTTATCAGGCCCTTATCATAAAAATCCATCAAAAGATGGAGGGGTAACTTTTTTTCCATATGCTATTTTCGGTTTCTCGCCTCTTCTGTCCTTCATTACACAAGAAACCAAGAAACTCCGCCGCCCAACTTACAGCATACGAAAGCAAACGATTTACGCAAAATATTTCTACTTTATTCTGGACTAGAGTGATTAAACCGACTGCGCATATCCGAAAACGAAGAGGACAAAATGGCCGAAGTAGCAACCCAGCCTACGCCGGAACCGACCCCGGCACCAGCTCAAGAACAGCAACAAACGCAAGAGCAGCAGCCCCAAGGCGGCAACCGCTCGAACGGCGATGACTTGGTACCAGATCTCGAGGGCTTCGCCATCTCGCGACGTGATCAGATCGACAGGTCCATGCAGACCTCGGGGCTCACGCAAAAGGACAAAGCGACGAGAGCGACCAGGCAACAAGTGCTAGACGACCGAACAGACGCGGTCCTGCGAGATCTCATCCGACTAGAGCACGTTTCGGAGATCCACGGTGTAGTAAGCACGGGCAAGGAGGCGAACGTATACGGCACGCTTCTACTAGACCGCGACGGCAGCTCGACCTACCGCGCGCTCAAGATTTACAAGACAAGAATCCTAGTCTTCAAGGATCGAGAACGATACATCGAGGGCGAGTTCAGGTTCCAAAAGGGAGGCTCTTCCAAGGGCTACGCAATGGTGCAACTCTGGGCCCAGAAGGAATTCAGGAACCTCTCGCGACTGCACCAGGCCAAGATACCCTGTCCCGAGCCGGTCGTGTTGCGCGGGCACACGATACTCATGGAGTTCCTGGGCCACCGAGGCATTTCGTACCCGAAGCTGAGCGATGCCGTGCTCGTGGGGGATGATGTGGACGAGCAGTGGAACCGGTTGTATGTGCAACTTCTCGGGTACATGAGGCGCATGTACCACCTTTGCAGGCTGGTGCACGCCGATCTCAGCGAGTACAATATTCTTTACAACGACGGCACTCTCTACGTCATTGACGTGTCGCAGAGCGTGGAACACGACCATCCCAAGGCGCTCGAATTTCTACGCATGGACATTAAGAATGTCGGGAACTTCTTCCGGCGCCGCGGGGTTGCTACGTTGAGGGATAGGGCGGTGTTTGATTTTATTTTTGCGAAGGACGGACCGCTTACGGAGCCCGAGCTGACTGAGGAGATTGAGAGGCTTTGCCGCGAGCAGCCCACGGCGTCGAAGGTGGAGGGCGAGTTCGGGAATGAGGATGTCGACACGGAGGTTTTCAGGAACCAGTATATTCCTAGGAATGTGCATGAGATTTCTGATCTAGGAGATACCATTGACCCCGACGACCCGCTGATCCAGCATCTCATTAAGACTAAGAATGATGGGAAAGAGGCCGACGGAGATGAAGCGGGCGCAAGTTCGGACGATGATTCCGAGGGTGGTGGGATTTCTCTTGCTTCGGGAGAGGAAGATTCTGATGACGACGACCGGGGTAAGATGAAGACCCCGAGGGGCCACAAGTTTGAGGGCCGGGATGAGAAGAAGGCGAGGAAACAGGCGGTGAAGGAGGCGAATCGCGAGAAGAGGTTGAAGAAGATGCCGAAGCACGTCAAGAAGCAGCTCATTTCTCGGTCGTCGAGGAAGTAGTTGTTCTTACAAGGGAAATGGGAAAAAGTGCTTCTTCGTGGATGGGTTTAGGCTCAGGGATAGACCGGAGTTAGAGATGGTTCAGCATATGGTTTATGTTTCTATGTTTTTAACGAATTGACGTTTTGGTTTTCTAGAGATGGGATATGGGAAAGGAATATGATTCAACCTATGAGACCTTCTTTCTACACCGTGAAGATCCAGCATCTTGCAACATCCTCAACACGTATCAAAGTGATCCATTCATATTGATACCGATCCTTTCTCAGGTTCTTACTAGAGTTCAATGCGGTCCTAGCCCCATTGCGAGTGCCCAGGTCAAGCAAAACACAGGCGACAACGGGGCTGAACAAGAAAGCAAGCAACGACGACGAAACACAGAGGCGTCGTAGCACAACGAGGAAGACAACATAGGAAACGAATACGATTCAAGCCCTAACATGACCTGAAGCCAACACACGAGACAATACGATTCAAGCTAAAGCCAACACGCGACTTGTCTCGAGCAAAGTGCAACGTCACCACTGCCAGAAGCTAGCGCAATCAGAAATGAAGGCATTGTTGAGGCTAGATTCCACAAGGCACGACACGACGCACTACACTTTAACCATTTCTCGGGAGCTTGCTGGCTAGGCCACGACATTAGGGACTATTGTAGAGCCACTCGCTGGGTTGCTTTTCCCCTCGGCGGATTTGGGGAAGTGGAAGAACTGATTGATCTTTAGGTGACCATCATTTTAAGGCTCTCTGACCCTTTCCACAAAGGTTACTGGTCTGGAATACGCCGGCGCTACATGCGAGGTCCCGTTTGAGGCTTGAGGCCGGGGAAATGCCGTGGCAAGGGGCGGCGGGTCCGTAGATGGCCCGAACCGATGACGCCGATTCAAGGCGGAAGGATAGAAAAACGCAATCTCGGGTTGGTGCATCGTGCGCCGGCCTACTTGTTGATACTACGGAGGTGGCCGTGTGTGTAATCGAAGGGAAGTTGCGTCTTTCTTCGCAGAAGGAAGCCTGGGCTAATTCTCCTTCACTAGTATTGCAGTCGGCTTTTCACTTCTCTATGCTGCCATTTCCTATGCTGTACACATGTCCACCGTTTCAAATACTCAAGGTTCCGGGGAAGGCAATATGGATGCTTGGGTAAAGAAGGCGGTGATGGGGAACAGTATGGTTATCTCAACAAACTGAAGCCGACGTTGGGCGACGGTCTTCATATTGGTCAAGATGTGTGCGTGTTTGGCCAGCGCCGCAACAACGTTGGATAGGCAGACTTCATGTTACTCTTGTTCGCCTTCAGGTTGCACTAGAAAATGTAGATTTTCTCGGGGAGAGATGGGCGGTTTGTCAATCACTTCTTGCCTTCAGCAGGATGTGTTAAAGTACAAAACGTCACCGCCTCTCAGATCGATCTCCAAGATGCCCTTGAGACTCACTTTCTCCTTCAAACCTCAGGTCCTGAGCTACCGCTGCTTTACCATTCCCACATCTCCAGAGTTTCCTTTTCTTCCTTCACTCGCTACTAGACTCAGTACTACTCTCGTTCGCCTGTGACACCAGCTTTGAACATACCGTCAAGACTGTTGCTTCTCCGATCAAGACCCAGTCAAATTATTCCACTTGTCTCTCTCCTACGGACACGCCCGAAACTTGATCTGAGTTCACCATATATTCAAGAACTCATGATTTCCTTTATTCTCCTTGCCCTCTCGTTGGCCGGAGGCGTGTTCCCCCAGCCAGACGACTACGAAAGTCCCCCGCCGTTCCCCCAAGGCGAGAACTCCACGCCAACTCCATGGACAGCTCCCATAGCGACGTACACGCTGGCCAGCTCACTTGACTACGAGCACTCGCCCCCGGGTACTTGGCCGGTCGCCAGCACCTCTACATACCATGACGGGGACGAGTATGGAAACCCTGGAGGCAGCTACAGCTACGCGACGGTGTCGGAGTCCAACGCGGCCGGGTATCTTTCGGGCTCCGCCAGCTCCACGAGCGTCTCTGCTGCCAACAACGCCAGCTCCACGACGACGACGGCGTCGGCCACTCAGACTGATTCTACTACGGGTGATGCGGCGCAACTTCGATCAGGCGTTTGTGTGGCTATGATTATAGCGGTGGGTGTTGCGGCCCTTAACTAGGTCTCTGGCGGACCTTTTGCGTAGTATATCCTCTTGGGAATGAGGAGGGAACGGGTTTACGGTATGGGGCGCGGCTACGAATGGAGGCGCTTTGCAATTTTAGTTAGTCCTAATGCTTGGTGGCTTCTCGAACGGGTCTTTTCAGATATTGGCAGCGATTTGCACTTGGGGCTGGAACGGACAAAATGAACACGGGCAGGGGAAGGAGAAGAAGAAGAAAAAGAAGAAAAAGTTAGGTAGTTTTATCAATATCGTCTAAGTCCGTCCGTCCCATTCGCTTCACACGTGGATTTTGGCTGGACCGGAAGAGGACTTAATGAGTTAACAAATCAATCATTGTTATCCGATTCTGTATTGCCACCTTTCGGCCAGTCCAAAGTTCACTTCCGAGTCCCCACGATATGGGCGGTGCGCGGCTTGCATTGATTGCTGTTTACTCCGCATTGAGGTTGAAAATGTGGTCGGTAATGAGCAGGCTTTCGGTGGCTGTGGATGCCTACGCTGGGTTCGCCCTCTTCCCTCTTCCCGCATTTTACACTTGCTAGCGAAGCCACATATACCCGAATCGGGCAAGGAAGTGCGGTAGGCCAGGCCAAGCCAGGCCAACCCCGGCGCGCAACAGTGCATCCGGCCTCCGCCAGGCAGTGTCCATTTCGGTGAGAGGCCCAGCAGCCTCTTCGCTCATTGTTCATTGTTTGTTAGGACGCAGAATTCCCCTCTCAAAGAGTCGATCCACGAGCATCACGGTTCGCGCCCTTCCTCCTCGGTTGATATGTCTTGATTCCCTCTTCGTTTCGCTCCCTCAATGAGTCCATTGCAAGGTGCGTGACTTGGACCGTCCAATACCAACGGATTCTCTGTCGTCATCATGGGCTCGAAATTCGTCGACATTCCATGGGCAGGAGACGCCTCAGCGAATCACGAGGACTCGCCACCCTCCCTGCCCACATTTCGCTGGCATCTCCCGCACAGCTTAACAAGATTGGGGGAGGGGCTGGTGCCGGTGGTGCCTGGTCGACCTATTCTTGTACGACAGCCTCGTTTCTAAAATTCCATCTGGCCAACTAGGTGAAGGAGAAATGGACAAAGTGCACCGGGGGGTTTCATTTTGGGTCCCCCACCACACACACCCTCTTTCACATCCGCCCGTGTTGCGTCTTGCATCCGTCGGTTTGCCTTTTGTATGGGCCTGGTTGGTCTGCTCTCTGGAGTGCGCGTCACTTCTGATGCATTGAGGGCCACTAAGATGGACGGTTCTGGCGAAGCTCTTTCGACTAAGAGGTGTAGTGCATAGATTTTGTCGTGTGTCAGGCGTCCTGCGCCAAATATAACCAAAAGAGACGTGGGGAGATTTCTTCCCATTCACCTAGATGGTCGGTCTTCGTGGCAATAGGTCCTTGGTCAGGCTCTGCCTTCTCATCTGGGTTCTTGAAACTGTTGTAGTTCTCCTTCGCCCCCAAGAATTAGATATTTCGCGGCCCTTCCCTTTGGAAAGGTAGGTCAGAGAGGGGAAAGAGGTGAACGGGATGGCGGAGGAGATGTGTTGGGAGTTTGGGGTCTTTTTGGACTCGGCCGGGTCTGGCTGTAAGCGCCACTCCGCCTTGCCTCTTTTTTCGGTTTGGGCTCTGGTTGGGCCAACGGCGTCCGTTGGCTCTTCTTACCGACTGCGGAACTATGGACGGAGTTATTGGTAGGCATCTTGTGATCTCATGGGCGCCTTTTTGTCCTTTAAGAGAGGAGCGGCTAAGATACTTACTTATATGCGGCGTGTTATACGAACAAGGCGTCCCTTCACTTCCTCCTTCCTTTCTCGACTCCCTATTTTTCTTTGAATAGAATATTTCATCTTCTTCCGATCTCCACGTAAAGTCACCGAATACTATATATGCATCATATCTCCGCCTCTCTCGAACATGTTAGTCCAAAGACCCCAATCCGCCCTAGTGACCCGAGATCCCCGTCCAAGACCCCGACCTCTCTGCTCCTCCCTCCTCAACGGTCTCGAGTGCTACGACGAAACCTGCCCCGCATCCCATGATCCCAAGCTCATAAGGAACAGACGCTGCGGCTACGGCCACAGGTGCTGCTTCCTGGCGAGAGGAGATTGTAGCAAGTTCCACACAGCAGCGGAACGTTACCTTGCCGCGCGGAGGATGATGGAGAAAGGGTTAACTGGTGGCGTTGTGTTAAACACGGCTCAGAAGAACGGCGTCACGGCCTTTGGCGATTGGTACGGCATACGGAATACAGAAGTGATTGCGAGCTTCAACTGCTTGAGGGGAGGAGGACTAGCGGTGCCAGGTGAGATGGGCAATCCAATTCCATTTCTCCCCCTCCTCCCCAAGGTATAGCCTTCTTTTAAGAAAGCAACAAGCTAAATAAAACATCCTCGAAAAAAAAGGTCTCCCTCCGGCCTTTGTTCGTCCAACAACCGAGGTTCGTTTCGACACAAGAGACATGCACCTCCGCAGCATATCCCCCTGGGATGCCCCAGAACCCCCCAAATTCCAACCCCTCGCCCAAGCCCTTCGCGTCTGCCGCCCAGACATGAGCCTCCTCTCGGGCTTCCACATCGTCACAACGGCCGGCTGCCTCCGCCGCCTCACCAACTTCCTCGACGGCGAAAACCACCGCGTCGGCGACCGCACCCAGCGCCTCGACATCGAGGTGCGCGAGGACACCGTCTTCGTGGGCCGGTGGGAGGGCGACGCGCGGAATCACATGTACACGGGGTACGGGAAGCAGTTCGAGGAGCTGGCCACGTCGTATGATGCGTTATTACCTGACCTGAGGGATACGTTGAGTAGCCACGTGGCCATGGCGTATGATATGGGCGATTTGAAATTGGTCGTGCAGGCCGAGGTGGATGCTATTTGCTGCAATTGCCATACGTCTTCGAAGGGGCCGTGGGGCGCTCCTGAGGCTCCCGAGCCGGCTCCGAAACGAAGGCTGTCAAGCGGGCGGTTCGACGTGCTTTCCCTTGATACGGGGAACGGAGAAGGAGAAGAAGAGGAGCATTACGGAGCTGTGACGACCGCCAAGGAGGGGACCAAGATCCTGCACACCGGAAGACAAGTCAAGCTATCCTGCTGCGTCGAGATCAAGACCCGCACGGAAAAGGCCCTCCACAGACCCTCGTCGCCGGATTTCATGGCCCAGCTGTACTTCCAGCGCACGTCAAAAGTCTTCCTCGCCCTCCATAGAAACGGCTGCTTCAGTCCCGAGGAGATGTGGCAGCGGGATGCCGCCAAGGCCGTGAGCAAATGGGAGGCGGATAACCAGGTGCTGCTGGCTAGGCTCGTGAAGCTATTGGGGGATGTGAGGGCGAGGGCTGTGGAGGCGGCCGAGAAGGCGGGGGGTCAGTGTAGGATGGCGCTGGTGTTGGGGCGTGATGGGGCGCAGGATGGGAGGAGGGATTGGAAGGCGACGTTGTATGAGAGGGAGGGGCCGGATTCGATGCTGCCCGAGGATTTGTGAGGGATCTTTTCTCAACCATTAAGATTTGGGCGTGTTATTGGTTTTTTGACTGGCTGGGGTGGTTTTACTTTCTTTCTGGGAACACGTTGATGTCGTCGTTTCCTACCATTTTTTCATTTGTTTGTATTGGCGGGCGTGTTTTTGGGGTTTGGGCATCACACGAGTTTGTATACATAGGCACACTGGTTGTGATCCTCTACACCGGGCGAGGTGATATATTGAGACCAAACTGATAAATGCAATATCCTTTCTTATTGTGAACTATCCAGAATGAAACAACCCGGCCCTTAATGCGGCCCCCAAGGTATCCTAAAGAAAGAAACTCCATAATATACAGCCCATCAAATGTATTCCTAGTAGAAAAGAAAAGAAGAGGAAGAAAGAAAAGAAACCGTTCAAACTCCAATTATGCATCACCTCTCTATCACGCAGATGCCGCAGGCACCTCGAACACAAACTGAGGACCCAAATCACTTCCGGCCTCAGCAAAGGTCTCCAACCCAGCTACCGCCACCGGGACGGGAATGAGGAAACCAGACGAGTCTCGCTTGTAGGCCACTAGGCCGTTGGGACCCTTCTGGTTGCCCACGAAGAGGATGCTCTGGTCATCGCCGCCGCCCAGCGAAATCATGCGAGGGAGAACTCCGCCGGAGGGGACCTGAGATTTGAAGGTGAGGCAGCCCTTGCTGGAGGCGCGGAAGTGAGAGATGCTGTCGGTATCGTTGCCGGTGAGACGGTTCGACACGTACAGGTCTCGACCGTTGGCGGAGAGGACAACCTCGCCCGCGGCGGCGGTCGTGGCATTCTGGGGAGGGAATGCGTCACCAAAGGTCGAAATGGAGTGGAGATCGGAGAAGTCGATGGATTTGTCGGAGTAGGTGAGTTTGTAGGTCAGAAGCTTGTTGGTGCGTTCGCAGACGACGGTGTAGTGAGTGGCCGCACCGTTGTTGGAACCACGGAAGACGCCATGACGGGGACCGCAACCTGACTCAACGACAAAGTTATTGGCGATATCGAAAGAATCATCCTTGGAGTTGATGACGATGAGGCTATCTGTGCCGAGGTCATTGACGACAAAGAACTGGCCTGTGGGATCGAGCACGGCCTGGTGGGGATGAGCACCAAGCTGACCAGGACCAAGCGCGCCCTCGCTCTTGAGGGTCTTGATCAAGGTCGCAGATCCATCCGCCGCCGAAGTATCCCAGATGTCGATAGTACCATTCCCGTAAGCAGAGCCAACCATGCGCGTCTTGTCCTTGTTAAACTCGAGGTGGACGACACCAGAGGAACTAGCCACCTCACTTAGCTGCTTCAGCTGGTTGGCCTGAGCATCGAAGCTAAAGAGGCGCAGCTTGTCGGCGTTTTCGTTGACGGCGTAAAAGAGCTCGGGGCTCTTGAAGAGGAGCCAGCTTGGTCCGGTGCCGGGCTGCTCGTCTTTGCCGACGACGGAAAACTCGACGCCGTTGAATTGGGTGGCTAGGATCTGGCCTGGAGCACCGAGGAAGAGCATCCTTGTGGAGGGAGTGTCTTGACGGCGGTGGAGGCGGGTAGAGTGCGACGGCAGAGCCGAAGCAAGTCCGAGGGAGAGGAGAACTGGGAGAACCTTCATGTTTGCAATGTTGAAAGGACTGAATCTAGAATGCGTGTGAAGTGGAGAGTGAGAAGTGGAAGTGGAGGTGGAAATGGGAATCGGTTGATTTTAAAGTAAGAAGTGGTGAGAAAATAGAAAAGCAATATCAAAAGCACAGCTTCTGATCAATTGACAATTGAAGACGTGAGAAATCTCGAGTCAGCGACTATTCATATTATGAGGCAGAAGAAGGAAGGAGCGATGGATCAGCCGTCTGATGGTGATAAAGTATAAACTCATCAGACAGACGAAGGCAATTTATATAGCTGATGACCACGCCTTGCCTCGACATTTTTGGGGTTTCTCGACCCCAGATCCTACCTTGCCCCTGTGGCCATGGCTAGCACCATTGGGGGACTGTTCCATCAGAATAAATCCAGCCTGGCCATCCAAAATGGCACATCGAATGCTTCATTGGCGCAACCCAGTCGTGAGCTTCGGGAGCCGATCTCACGCAGGGGTATTCTCTAGAAAGGGTTGGATCAACGCGAGCCTGACCGGGCTTGGGGGTCATCCACATCGGACCAGTCGCCGGGGCCAATGACGGCCGTAGGGCCATTTTAGCTTGTCCGACGGTTTCAGACAAGGTGACCAACGGGTCTGTTGACCAACCGACCTGCTGAAAGAGGTGGTCGTGCATTAAGCACCGCAGGGCTATGCAAGCCGCAGGAGGGCTTGGCCAGACCAGGCCCTGGGGCGGGGGACGAAACTTGTTTGGCACAGCTCGTAGTAAGCGCCAACGATTGGATGGGACGGAGCACAGCTTCAGTGTTCCGTGAGCGAGTGCAGAAGCCTTACCGCTCAGCAATGGTACAGTGCCAGTGTTTTCCCATTATAAACCAGGCAGTGCAACAGTCATGGAAACTCGCGGGCTTGGCAGGACCACGATGTGTTCTTTGGTGGAGGAATTGATGAAATGGCAGGATGACATCTCTTCTCCTTCGTCTCATCCCATCGCTGGGGTATCTCACAGCCTTAGATGCAACCGGTTCATGGAATTTTCCATTCACGCTATTTAATGGAACATAAAGAAACTAGCCTCTTGGGACTGGGCATTTTGCAACCGCAACGTTGCGCCGGCGTCGGGGGGCCATCTATTCAACCCCGCAACTCTATTTCATTATCCCATGAACAATAGCGGCAACGTGATGTCAATTCAATCGAGGACACCAGGACGTCAATGGTCTCTTTGCGGACCGGGCCGCAGGGAACCGGAATAGTTCGATTGTTCGAGACGGGTTTGAATTTCTCTAATTATGTTGGAATCGTGCATGGTTCCCCCAATCCTGAGGAGCCCCAGCTACTGCACAGGAATTCTCCTCTGGGCCGTATTCATACTGATGCTTCAACAAAGAAATGCCATGGCCCTCTTGTATTCTACTCCGAACTTGGGCCTTGCCGAAAGACTGGATAAAATGGCCTCTGGCACCTCGCTCGTAACTCATGCTTGAGATGCTGGCATGATGGATGTCCCACGATACCCAACGACGGAAGGAACCCCAAAGGCTCCTTCCCTCCTTCCTCATCGCCCGCAAGCCCTCGCCATAGCTTTATAGGCAATGATCCAGCAGGAACTCCCAACCGAGTAGCTCAAGCAACATAGTGTGCGATCAATGGCCAAGTGGTCTTGGAGCGCTCAGAAGGCCAGAAAACCCCATTTTTCGTAGCAAGCGGGAAGCGAGGGTTCGAATCCTAGTGGTACCGCGGAGCGAGCTTTTTTGTCCCCCCCCTTTTTCTTCTTCTTCTTTTTTCCTTTCTTCTCTTTTTTTCCTTCCTGGCTTCATCATCATCATCATCTTTTTTTTGTTTCGTTTCTTTCTTTTGTACCCCTAGTTGATAGCATCCTGAGCATGTGTAATTAGACTCTCCTCCCGACTCTTAAGCTCTCGGTTTATACTTAGAATTGCATACCGACCTGAACTATCCCATAACACCTTTTGGTTTTGTTCCCATTCCATGTATCCGAAATAATTTTGAGGCTGATCTTCTGTGGATCCTTAAAGCTGTCCCGGCTGCTTGCTTTCTGTAAGTACGAAAGCAGAAAGTTCCGCCAGGCCTTCCTTTAAAAGTGGAGGTCCAACACATGCTGCCGCCGTCTGTCTCGTGGACGACATCATATCCTTAGCTCGCGGGGAAGATGAAGGATACCTCCCATATGCCCTTGGTAAACATGTCCTTTGAGTCCAGCACCCTAGCGGTCTTAGCATTGCCACCATCGAAATATGGATGGGACTCAACCCGGGACTTTGAAGGGAAGAGGCCAGCAGAGTATAGTTATGATACTAAGTGAAGGACAGGGTTATCCTGTAGCGCGGATGCTTCGTCTTAGTTATCTTTTGAAAGGCGTGCTGTTTCATTACAATGTGTACTACTCGGGCAGGGCTGTCACGATGTTAGTCTGCGCTGTGCAAGTCTGCGCTCTTCCTGAATAGAGTGAATGTTATACCTCTGAGATCCTCGAGAAGGCCATCGCAGCAGCTGTACTCTCCATGCCAACATTTCTTAAGAACGCGACCAAGAGAGCCCAACTGTGAGGCATCAGGAAACATTTTCTTCGAGAAGAGGGCTCGAACTTCATCTCCATCCTTCCCCTCGTACGGGCAATTTCCCGTCATAATTTCATAGATGAGCGAGCCAAATGCAAAAATATCGCCTTGGACCGATAAAGGCGGCCTGGGGTAACAATAGCTAGCAGGGCTCTCGATTAAAAGGGGCGACTGATCGAGCGATGACCCGGCAAAGTCAGCTATCCTAGGAATAAGGTTGCTATCTAGGAAGATGTTTGAGCTGGTAAGGTCGCCGTGGATAATACCATTTGATGAATAAATTGAAGGGCCACGGCAATTTGTAAGATCCAGCTTGACCGCAGTTGTAGCTTTCTCTCGACATCAGCGAAGGATTTGAGGTCAAACTCGGCGGCATATTCGAGGCGTATCCCATCCTCAACGACACCGTGAAAAGATAGTATCGGGCTGTGGTATCCCCTCTGTGTGATGCGCTCGTATATTTGCCTTTCAATGTCGATATAAGGGGCGAATTCCCGGTCAAGCGGTTTCTTGATAATGGAATTAGAAGACGAATCGAGAACTACAAGACCAGTGCTGCCATAGCTGACTAGGTCCTCTATACTAAATCCATCCGGCCATTGGATCTCGTCTTGAACCATTATGCGTGATCGGGATAGGGTACTTGCATTAGGTCGACATGGTGGATGAACGAATCTCCGGGGACAAGCGGCATTGTTGAAGGCGAGAGCATGCCGTCTTGTAGATGTTGCGCGGTGATAAAATCGGATTGGATTGGGTGGTGTCCTCGAACTCAATGAATCTTATAGGGGGGATTATAGCGTGTAATAAAGGCTGGCGTGTCTGGCGACGCTCCAATTACATAATCAGATATGTCTCAATCAGCACCTCCACCACCACAACAATGAACCTTCACCATCACTGTGTGACCTCAGGTTCGGGGAAAGCTGCCTTTCACAGTCCATTTCATCTGTTCCAAACCTGTTCTTATATCAATTCATCACTACCTTTGGCAAGATGGATAGATCACAGATGGCATACACAAGTCTTCTGGGTATTACACCCCCTTCCATAAATCATTGTCCTTCTGGGTAAACTGACTTGGAAAATTATAGACCAGCACAACAGACTGATCGCTGAGGTGCTCACTCGGTTCCGTGCACTCTGCCACTTTGCAACAGTTCAGGCAGATGCCGAAGGAAAAGATCCTGACCCGACAGCGATGGGTGTCTCTCGTTTGTCAATGCAGCTCGAATTCGAAGGTCTAGTATGTCCAGCCGCTACAAGGGAGCAGAGCCGGGGAGTCGGGAATGATTCAACGTCGGATTAATCGCTAACCCCATCTATCATAGAACGCTGCGCTTAAGGATCTATTGGCTTTGAGTCGCCGCATCAAGGAGCTCTGGATTTTCGGGCCTCTCGCTTCTGATCAAGACTCCACGCGCCAGCAGGCCGGCGACCTTGAGCGAGATGTGCTACAGGTTGCTAAGCTCGTCAACGGCTTGGAGGAGAGCACGATGAATGAATTAGCAACCAAGTATGGCGGTGCTTGGAAAGACAAGCCAAAGGAAACTGGTCAGGGTCGTGGCCAGGTCTGATGTTTGGATCAAGGTCACCTTTAATTTTATCCCTGGCTGCGGGACGACGGGTTGGATCAACACCCCCGATTCCTATATCTTGAAGGCGGCGGTCTCGAATCTCTCCAAATCCAAGGTTTTCACGTCCTTCAAACACGTGGACGCTCTTTCGGTGGATAACAGAAGAATTAGTCGCCGGAAGAGAATACGGCGGTCTCTCACCCCAGGAAAACGCGAGGATCCCTTACCGACGGCATTATAGAACTGAATGAACGGCATTACCGCCAGCAATACTGTTCACCCTAATTTACGAATCTTGAAGTATCCCACGGGTCTACGGAGGAGGCGAAAGCTGCATCCAAGGACATGGTTGGCAGGATATACCAAACCAACCTGAACCCTGCATACGGCACTCATTACCTCACCAAGCCTGGTTCCTAAGGGGAACCGGTCATGAGGGAATTTTAGAGTGCTTAGAATGGGATTCCGACATCATTATCAGGCTGGACGGGCGTACAGAAAGCTGTTCACTTCCTATCAGCACATTGCCACGGCATTATCCGCGTCTTTCCATGCATGCACCATTCTGGATAACCACCCGGTTCAAGTTCAAGATGTCAAATGGTATTTGGGATGCATCCTGGACTCTGAGGCTCTAGCCGTTGCTTTCGATGCTGAGGCTTGGTCGACGACCCTTTTTTTGGCAAGAGCCTTAGCAATATGACGTGGTAGAAGTGTAGGAATACTAGTAGAAGAGATCTTGTCTCGAGATCCTCATTAGTCGCGCCAGCGTCCGTGGTCCCAAGCGGAATGTAGTTAAGATACCCTATAATTAGCGACCTAAATCATGTAATGTTCATCCTCGTAACGCCAGTTTTGATCTGGTTACAAGAAAGGGATACTAGGGATAGCTCTGAGTGTGGTATCATGACTTCAACGTCTTCACTTGGTTTAAAGCTTTCGACGAGGCCTTGATAATATGTAGTATTCAGATGCGGTAAAACATCTTGGTTCTCGAGTGATTCTTCGAGAGGTGTGGTATTACTCCCTTCTGGGACAACTCGATGGGCTTGCAGTTTCTGGATGGGTGCTCTTCTTGGAGATCAACCCGATCCATGGCCTAGCCTGGCCTCATCTTCCCGTTTTCATTTTGGGCCACTGCGGGAGCGGCCTCAACCCGTGGCCAAGGGTCTGGATCCCGCTGGCTGTGCACATCTTGATGGTGTGAGTGAAAGTATAGCTCGGGTGCCGGCGCAGAGAAAACATGGTTTTCGTATCCCTCAAGGAGCTTCACTTGCAGACACTACATAGAAACTATGACCGTTTCTCCAGAATGGAGATAACAGGTGAAAAAAGGTTCTGGTAGCGTCTATACTACATTGTACTGCCGAGCGATGTCCCATGCGTGGGGATTCGCCTTTTTATTTTTATATTTTTTTTTTATTTTTATTTTTTTATATCTTGCGCTGGGTATGGTCTTCCCAAATATTGAAATCAAACGACGATGGATAGGTATGAGGCGAGCCCGAGCCTCGTCTCTTCCTAGGATCGATTTTATTAGGGTATGGACGAAAATGCGCCTCGGAGGATGAGCCCCGCCCCATTCGGGATCTCAGCTCGTTCTCGCTCCACTCAATTCAGGAATAAGAGTTTAGGTCGCACTTTACTGCGGCTGCGCACATTTAATGTTCTGACGGGGAATTCACGTCAGTCTCAGCGCGATGATCTGGGCTGACGGTGGCCCGCAGGCCCCCGTTGCAAGGTGCCAGCTGCTTCAATATGGTCGCGGACCTCCCGAGTTGGAAAAGAGGAAGACTAGCCCCAGTGCTCCATCTTGGGTCTGCTACCCGGCCTCGGAGCGGCGGGTTTTGATTTCTCGATGTTTTGAACTAACTGAGGGTCGTGAGGATTTGGAGTTGTTTCATATTCAGGACTAATGCATGAGCTGAGGTTCGGATGGACCTCCGAAAAGCCATCATGCTTTTGATGGGGGGTTCTGGGCCCGATTTCTAGACGGTCACAATTGGACTGCTAGTACCGGACGGCAGGTGAACAGAGCCATGAATACAGACATCAATGGGGCATTCGGGGGGTAACCGATCCCGTGATGTATACTCAGCTCTGGCTGTGAATCCGACGACGAAAATGGGCACAATAAAGGGAAGAGGATGACAGGCAGCCGAGAAGATCCGTTTTCGAAGGACTTGGAAGCCCATGCTGTGTTGTCATTACTTCGTATGTCAAAGATGGTGCGGATGGGCTAAGGGCCCTGCATTTGCAGGGTTGCCTTCAACATGCATTGACAGATTTTTACTCTCGTCGAAGGGAAAGAATAGGACGCATGGCATCCGGCGTAATATTTGGTTCCCGTTTGGCAGTGAGGGGAGAAAAAGAAAAGAGCATAAACGTATCAATCAGTTGAGGATCAACGACAATGAGGTACCTCCTTAACTTCTGGATCCGTCCTGGTTATCTCGCCCGCTGAGAAGCAAGAATTGTGTTTCTGCCTCAAACCAAACATACGACGTAGCGCCTTCGGATGATTACAGTGTAAAACGCGGAACAAAGGAAATATTGCGCAAAGACCCAGGCGGGATGTCTGAGGATGTTCGGGACGCGGCGATCATGGGAGGGTTTCTCGAGGCTTCTGACGAGGCGGACCGCCGTTTGGCAACGCGAACCGTCGCGGAGTTGGCGTCCTATGTTTCTCGCGTAAATGCTGGCCGTGTTGCACGACCGTCTCTTAAAAGTTAAACGTGAGTGAGATTCCCCAAGCCCCAAGCTCCTTCATCTTCGTCAGGCTCAGCTCCTGCGCAGTCTACCTTCTTACACTGCGCTACATTGTAAACTCGTGCCGGAGCTAAATCCTGTGTGGGCACTATATTTATAGTGCATGTGGAACACGACCTTGGTGGTTCTGAATTGCGTCGTATTCAGAGCCTCTCATCAACTCATACTTTGTCATTACTTGTGGGCTTGGTGTCTTACGAAGTACTGAAATGATCCCCTAGTGGCCAATGACTTTCGCCATCGACCAATACGAGGCCACCAGTATAAATAGCGAGTACAATCTACAAGTATTTACTACGGAGTAGCTGTCAAGTTGGCCAAAAGCCGGCGATGTCGTTCAACAGCAACGACAGTCCGTCGACAGGAACGGGGAGAAGCAAGAGAAAGAACACTCGCAGGAGGCGGACCACAATCCTGTGACGAAATAACCAGCAGAGAATGGGTGCTTGGCCGGTCGGGCAACTTCCGTCTCAAGGATGCGAAGACAGATGCAATGCGTGGAATGGGTAAATACGATATCCCCACACCCACCGATCACTGAAGCGACCAGGAATTTTGCCCAGAATCTGAGTGATCAGCCAGCTCGTGTTCTTTCAGCGGTCCCCACAGTGGCGGTAATTGGTTAATTGGGAGTTTATGCCGTTCCAGTCTGGACGGCCAAAATAGTAACGGAAGAAAATACCATAAGGGGACAAGTAACTTCGTATGTCTTAGCGGCGTGAGCCTCACAGATGGCAACGGACTTCCCCTTTTCCTGACAGCGTCTAACAGGTCTAGCTCGGGGCACCCATCAAGTCTAAAATGCTAGCAGTATTGGTGGCTACGCCACAAACCTCGACAAAGTGGTGCACTAATTGTTCATGTCATGCGTTCGTTCTGCATACAAAGACCAAGACCCATACGTCCTGGCGCTCGTGATAGGTTGCTTTTTTAGACAACATGCAGAAAAACATGGACGGAGACGTTGCGGAGGACTCCGTTACGGCTCTCCGGAGTAGTATTTTCTCGTCTCTTGCCTTCCATCAAGTGTGCAGATACTTGAGATGTGTTGTTTTCTTGTCTTGGCGCCTCCATTTTGCAGGGTATCTCTCTCTTCTTGCTGCCCTGTGCGTGTGCATGAGTTGGTTCTATATTACGGAGCAGTGAGTGTATGTACCTTCGTACTTCATCGTGTACTTTTCATCGTGGTTGCTCGGGAAGACAAGGGTCAATTTAGATGTTTATCGATCGTATCCTGGGTACGTACCAATGCACCAATGCCACGGGCTAACCCCAGCCAGACCAGGCCTTCCCAGTCCGTCTCCGTCTCCGTTTGGCTTTGTCCTGGTATCTCGATCCCTTTTTTTCCCTTTGGCTCAGCCCTGACCTGACTCCTCGCCAACTCGCCAATCCTTTCAACCAACTCTGTCCATCCAGACAATCGTTGCTTCATTGTTTACCTTCGTTTCGTCTCTTCCTTCCCCCTCGTTCACCACACTCGCTTGTACACCGTATTCCTTCTGGCGATTTCACGCCTCCTTCGCCGTCGTTTTACACGTTCTCCATCGATCTTTGGGCCCCTGTCTTCGCCGACCGAAAAGAAAATTGCCCTTCAAACCTATCACGCTCTCGAATACATAAGCGTCACCGAGGATCACATTCCCGACAACGAGGCTGACCATATCTTTAACCGTCTAACTTTCCTCGACCCATCCAACATCAGGGTCGACGATACACCTTCCCCTGTCATCGATCTTTTTGAACGCGGGAACCGAAAATCTTCCCCTTTCGACTTCAGGCCGTATCCCAGGCCTCCACGCAAACTCGCTCCCTCTCCTCAACCGACCCGTCACCCCCGAAACCGAAATCACAATGAGACCGACTAGGGCTCTCGCTCACGCGGCTTTGTGCCTCTCCAGCATGACCTCGTTGGCTGCGGCCTGGCCAACCTGGTTAGACACTGCCGCCCACGCTCTTGTTGCCAGACAAGACGCGAGCGAATCTAATGGTAGGATGCGGTCGAAGTTTCTAGCAGCCCCTTTGCCGCATTTGACCACTTTGCTAACAAAACCACTTCGATCGAACCAGCCAAACCCACGACACCATCTAAGCCCACCGGCAACCTGAACACTGCTGCCACCATCGACCCCGATGCGCCGCGATCGACCTCGGGAGCCAAGGGAGGCAGCAGCAGCGGGAAGAACAGCACTAAAACCCGCGAGGAGTTCGATGCCACGGCCCCGCCAGGAGGCGCCGTCATGGTTACACCCGACCCGAGGCTAGGCGCCCCCCTCATCAAGGCCGGTGATACCTACACCTTCACTTGGAACTACACCAACGTCCTTGCCGAGCCGACCGCCGTCGACGTGTTGCTCAGCTGCTCCCGCGTCTCCGCCACCTGGACCTTGACCGCCAACATGTCCTACCAGGACCCCGCCACGTATGTTTGGGATTCGAACGTTCAGGCCACCGATCCCTCGCAGCCCCTACTCACCGAGGAGTTCACCATGATCATCAAGGACTCGGATGCTTCGATTTCGGACTCGGCACAGCCCGGATACCTTTCCAGGACCGATGTCAGGCTAGAGATTTACACTCCGAAGGACTATACGCCTCTGAGTGAATGGAACTGTGCCACCTGCAGTTTTGCCGCGTCTGATCTCGACCAGAAGGCCTTGATGTTCGCTACGTCCATGTGCCTGATAACCATTGCCAGCTTCACCTGGTTCGTCACGGGACTTAACCTCTAATCAGTCTCGTTCCTCTCTTTTTTCTCCTGGCTGTCACCGCATCGTCGCTGGCAAACAAAACCATGGATGCCATTCAACATCAACCCACGGACTTTGCGGTTGCAACTCAAACATCACAAACATTACGTTGCTTCGAGAATGACCAGTGTTTCTTTTTATTTATTCCTCTTAATCTTTCTGCCCTCCTGGTAGCTTGCGAGCTGTCAAGTTTCGGAGCGGACTTGGGAGGGCAGATTTCTCTTGTCTTATTTTTCGCGCAATTTTGGAGAAACAAAAACAATCATCGTCTTTTGGGAATGTCGTGGGAACTCAGCACATGGGAGGCGTTCGTTATTAGACTGATTTACTCATTTATTTTTATTTATTTATTTTACGGCAAAGGGTATTTATTTTGGGGGGAGGGGGGAAAGAGTATTCATCCTTTATCTTGTTGAAGAATTTATTTGTATGTAATTTCACTCTTGATGTCTTGACGAGAGGCGTAAGATATAGTTTCAATATACGCTGGCTTGGAAGGAGAACCGCTCTTCATTATGGGGTGTCTATGTTTCGTGATGCATATGACGATGTCATGCTGCTTGCCTTGTAGAAGACTCGCCTCTGGCTCAATAGGCCTGCTGCTTCTTCTCTTCTAACTAACCGTCCGGTAGTTGAAGTTGCGTCATTGGAAGCAAAGTTGCAAAATGCTAGGTATAATAAATAGTGCTCGCAGTGGAGGAAACAAATCCACTTGTACTTCTCAGGCCATCCGTAGTCGGAAACCCGCTCCCTTTGCTTCGCCCTCCCGCGACGCGAAGAGATGTGAGACGTCGACCTCGCCCAGCTCCACCGCGGCTCCTCGCACTGGAGCGTGCGGCTCTTTACGAGGTCGCCTCTCCTGGCTCGCCTTACTGGGGAACGTAGGGAAAAGGGCCTCGGCCTTGGGCTTAGGCTTTTCCTGGAAGTACGGATGCTCCAACATCTCGGCCGCCGTCGGCCTAGCATCGGGATTCAACGAGAGTAGGTCCCTCAGAAGCGCGCATCCGGCGCTCGTAAGATCGGGGAACCTCGGTCGGATGCGGTCCTCGGTGGCGCTTTGCTTCTTCGTCTTCCGCGGAAGCTTGAGGGACTTGGCGTTCGGTAGGCGTCGGAATCCGGGCCAGGTATCATCGGTGGGAACGCCCACGACCTCGAAGATCTTGGAAATCTGCTCGGCTTCAGTATAGGCGCGGAAGAGGGCCTCACGCTCGAGCAGCTCGGCGAAAATGCAGCCGACGCTCCACATGTCGATGGCGGATGTGTATGTCTTTGCGCCGAGGAGGAGCTCGGGGGCGCGGTACCAGAGGGTGACGACGAGGGTGGTGAGGTTTGTGGGAGGGGGGTCGCTGGTGCGGCGGGCCATGCCGAAGTCGGCGATCTTGAGCAGGCCCTTGTTGTTGAGGAGGAGGTTGGCGGTCTTGAGGTCGCGGTGGAGGATGTAGTTTTCATGGAGGTAGGAGAGGCCCGATGTGAGTTGGAGAACGAGTTGTTTGATTTCGGAGGGAAGAAAGGGTTCAGTCATGTCTTCGAGGACGGTGCGGAGGTCGTGTTCGACGAATTCGAGAACTAGAGAAACGCTGGGACTGGGGCAAAGTTAGTAGTTGTTTGTATGTAGGTAGCAATCGTGGATGTTAGGTGGGGGTCTAGCAAACTTTGGAGAATCAGAGCTGTCGCCAACGACAGTCTCAATGAGCTTCACCACATTTCGGTGATCGCACATTCGCAGGAGTCTGATCTCACGCAAGGCTGTAACAGGCATGCCATTGCGATCAGCCGCGTCAAGCTTCAAGCGCTTGAGGGCCACGATTCTGCCCGTCGCGACGTCCTTCGCCCGCGAAACGTGCCCGTACGTGCCCTCTTCGATGTCGTTCAGCTTCTTGTAGTTCTTTGCCGATCGACACGGCGCCCACCCTCGTAGGCTCGCCTTCATCTGGTCTCTAGCGGTCCTATCGGGTGTGACCTTCCGCCGCTTGGCCGGCCGCTCATCGTCTTCGTCGGCCTGGCGCGTCTCCTTGGTGGCTCCTGCCTCTTTCGCCTTGCGGTCTTCTTCTTCGATGCGTCTGGCCTTTTCTGCTTTGAGGCGCTTCTTTTCCTCCTTTTGTCGTTTCTTCTTTGCTTCTAAGGCAGCATCCTCTTCGGTGTCTGCCCAGCGAGACTTGGGCTTGCTAGGCATGGTTTCGGCTCGGGTTCGGGTGTGGGTGTGGGTGCGTGTTGGTGAGGAAGAAGTGATTTTTGACCAGAGAGGTCAATTGGCGTGGGAGAATGAAGAAGAAAAGAGGAATTGGTGTTGCCGACTGTGGTAATGTAGGTGAGCCCCCTAGGTAGGGTGGTCTACCCGGTGCTGGCTTCCAGTTCGAGAGAGGCTGAAGTTTTGGTCGTAACTGCTGTTCGAGAGGGTCAGTGACTTCATCGATTTCTAGTTGTTAGAGCTTGGTATGGAAAGAGCTGCTCCCACATAACAATCAAACTAGAGCAGGCTAATAGATCACAGTGCACCCAGCTTCTTCTTTCTTGCCTTAGGACCTAGGAAGAGCCTTGCTTCTCAATCTGCTCACCTGTTAGTGATACTTCAATATACTGCTAACACAAAGATCTAAGAGAAGCTTGATCAGGGTTATCTTTTTTTATTTTTGAATTTAAATTAGAAGGCTGGAGCTCTTCATTTATCTTCATCACTAAAGGAAGGATAAGGCTCATGAAGAGAGGTGCCTCAGCTTTGATGTTATGAGAGCTATCTAGAAGGTAGATGTAAGAGCAAAAACAGCATCAATGATCAATGTACATTATGAGAGAAATCACACCCTTCCTTGACTTTCTCTTTGAGCCTGGAAAGCAAGATCAGTGAAAGAGATGTTTGGGTGATGTACAATCAATATTGACTCCATGAAGTCCACCAATTTGGGAAGCTCCCACCACAGTAAAAATTATTATAAGACACGGTGTAAAGCATAAGGCTTGGGAAGGAAGGAAGGATACGTAGCACACTCAGGAGATTCATGTGTAGAGTTCGTTTTAAACATCAACATCTCCAACTTCCAACTCCTCCACCCCACTGACCGACCGACGCCTGTGGTGGATAGTGAGATAGGCGCTCCTCCGGATAGGGCCCCCGTCTTATTCGATTTTAGCTAATTATCATCGGTCTCCTGGAGCTTGCCTCGCCCTTGACCCCTCGGCATCTACGGCGCATCGCCGACCCAAGCTATCCGCCGCCCTGACTTCACTTCCGAGCCGATTCCCGCCCGCGCGACCGTAACATTTCGAAATTTCCTTTATTCCAATATCTTCCTCAGACAAGCTCCGAAATGCGATCGCTAATATGGACTCTGGTCTTGGGCATGGTCCTCTGGACCGCCCAGGCCTTCGAAGTTGTGATGGTAGGCTGCGCCCGACCTTTCCGGTCTGCCAAGCCCCGGCCTCGATCTCGATAGCTGACACCTTTGCGTTTTCACCTCGTTAGGACCAGTCTGATGACAACAGTCGAAGATGTACCGGAATGTACAGCAAAAACTCCTGGGGAGGCCCGGTTGACCCATATATTCAAGTGGTTTTCGTGAATGATAGCAGTATCAACCCGGATACCGACCCGATTGCCAGCCTTCTCATATTCGAGTGGAAAGATATCGACCTTATTGGAGTTAAGGATCCTAACAGACCTAACGAGGTAATCCTTGCCCTATCTACGATCAGTTAAACAACTCGTGCGCACCACTCTAGTCTAACATATCCTTGCAGAACATTCCCGAGCTTTGCGGCAACTCCCAGATTCAGGCTGGCCTCTGCCAGGAGAGCCAGAAGGGCGAATTCGTAGTTGCTCCCCCGAACGAACTCGCTGAAAAGTCGAAGAACCTCGTCATGACACAAGCCGTGCACCTGAAGGACCCCCATGTCAAGGTCTACCCGATCAAGAAGACCGGTTACTATTGCGTCCTTACCGAGGCCTTCACCGGGGATGAGTACAAGGCTGTGGCTGTCTTCCGCAATGCCTACGGAGAGCTGCCTGCCACTCAGGTCCCCAAGCTTCCCTTCTATGGTGGAATAACTATTCTCTATGCCCTGATGACTGTGTAGGTTCCTTGTTAATCGTCGAGGCTGGTCGAGTCACGCGGAGACTAACAAAAAGTCTAGCTTCTGGGGCTTCCTCTACTATCAACATAGACATGATATCTGTTCGTCTTAGACCTTCTAGCCTGATTTCTGTTGCTCTCTGCTGACACTGCCTTCATAGTGGCCGTACAGAATTACATCACTGCGATTCTCGTCTTCCTTGTGATCGAGATGCTCATGACCTGGGGCTTCTACGGTAAGCATTTCCAACATTGTCTTCTCCTGGATGTTCTGAGAGCTAACTCGGCCACTAGAATATATGAACAACAATGGCTCAAACCTTGGCGCAAAAGTCTTACTTGTTGTAGTGGCCGTCTTGAACGCTGCGAGGAACTCCTTCTCATTCTTCTTGCTTCTTATTGTCTGTATGGGCTATGGTGTTGTCAAGCCGACTCTTGGTAGGACAATGATTTACGTGCGATGGCTTGCCGTTGCGCACTTCGTCTTTGGTATCATCTACGCTATCACGAGTTTGTATATTGCGCCTGATACTGCTGGTAAGATGTCTCCCACATCAACATGTCCATCCAGTGTCATTAGCTGACCTTGACACACAGGCCCCTTCGTTTTGCTTGTTGTACTGCCCTTGGCTGCTACCCTTACCGGCTTCTACGTATGGACACTCAACTCTCTCAAGTTCACTCTGAAGGACCTCCAGGATCGCAAGCAACATGCCAAGGCCTCCATGTACAAGAAACTGTGGTGGTGCATCCTCCTCAGCATTCTCGTCATCTTCGGCTTCTTCTTCCTCAACTCCCTCTCCTTCGCCTCCGTCAACGATCCCGACTACGTCCCCTTCCACTGGAAGACCCGCTGGTTCGTCCTCGATGGCTGGCTCAACCTGGTCTACTTTGCCGACGTCGCCTTCATCGCGTACGTCTGGCGACCGACGGCGAACAACCGACGCTTCGCCATGAGCGACGAGATTGCTCAGGACGACGACGGCAACTTCGAGATTGGCGACATTGGTGTCCCCGATGATTCTGATGACGAGGAGGAGAACATCGGCAAGCCTATCAACGGGCAGTCGACCGCTCCTGCCGCTACCCAGGCAACCCCTGCCGGCGCATCATCTACTCCGGCGCCTCAGTCGTCTTCTTCTCAAGCGCAGCAGCACACCAGGAATGCGCCTAGAGACTCCCTTGATGGAGAGACCATCTTCGCTGTTGGTGATGAGGATAAATTCTCCGACGACGAGGATAGCGATGAGGAGAATGCCAAACTTGTTAAGTCCAAGGACAAAACCCGGTAAAGAGGACAACGGCTGCGTGGGGTGTTAGGGGGTGGCTCTTCCTAGAATATTGGGGACCACTGACGGGTTAGAGTACTTGCTCGGATATGGAATAGGGGCTTGAGAGAAGAAGGGCGGG
>SJVG01000475.1:0-28856 GCA_034774675.1 Scedosporium minutisporum
CCACAACATCCATCAACCCCCTCGTATCCTCCCCCATGCCCCTAATCGCCCCCATCATATCAATCGCATGCGTCTCATTCCCAGCCTTCCACGACCTGTTCGCAATCTCCGACACCAACCTTGTCCCGTGATTCCGCTGGTCGAACGCCAGCGCTACGAGACCCCTGCTCGCCGCTGTGGGGCTCGCTTTGCGACGCTCGTTCCACGCCGCTACGGCCCGGCTGGCGAAATCACCCATGATTTCCTTGGTCTGCATGCGTGGGTGGTGAAGCCAGAGGCAGGTTAGCCGTGTTGCGGGGGCGGGGCTGGAGAGCTCGGCGAGGCCGTAGACGTCGACGAGGAGCCCCGCCATCGGGATCGTCTTCTTGGAGACGGATGGCGGGGGTGGGAGGGGTTGTGCACTCGTCGTTGACATCTTGAGAGCTTAATTTTTGAAGAATGCGCTTGGGGGAGAATTATTTGATCGGGCCTGCTAAGGTTCGAGCTTGGGGCACGTTTTGCAAAGGTTCAATGCTATAAATGTGGGCTTATGGAAAAGGGATCAGCGATGGTGGTACTTTTAGCTCGAACATTGATGCCGAGGATGCATTAGATCCGGGGAAGGGAAGTCCGCAGGTTTGGTCCAACAACTGGAATAACCCAGGAGACATATTAATTGCCCACACAAACACACATTCAAAGACAATACGAACTGAATGTCCATTAGGCTGTGCTATTTCAACAGGCGTTGTCATTAATATGGAATTTGAAAAGAACTACATGTGCTAGTGTCAACAATATTACCTCGAGGCTTGCCAACTCTTTGGTGGCTTACCTCCTGTCCGTAACCCAAGAAGACTGCAACAAAGGGGGAATAGTCGTATCAAGTCGTTCGTTACAAGAAATAAGAACAGTCCAACCTCCATGCACCCTAGAAGTGCAACTTTTTTTCTCGCGCGCTTAGAACGCTGCGCCAACCTTGACGCAAAGCTTCCTTCATCCCTCCAGAGAAGACCTGCCGTCATGCAGATCTTGTAGCTTCAGCGCGAATGGTGTTCATCCTCCCGATGGCCGATGCGGACAATCCTGGCGCGGTAAAGGAAAGTCTCATGTCACATCGCCACAAAACGGCCCATTCGTCAAACACAGGCGGCTCGGCCCAAGTCGAGCTTAGTCCAACCCAGCAGGGTATACGAATGCCTACCACATTAATCGACCTTCCAGTGGTTCGTCTCATCGTTACCGAGATAGAGCTCGATTGTGTAAAGGGCCATGGTCGCCGCAACATTGACCCATCTCCAAAGGTTGCCTCCAGCGGAGTCGCCGCCGCGTAATGTCCAGCCGTCGGGTCCGTCGTTGACCGTAAAGTGTTGCAAAAGCAAGCTAGTATAAATAGCGATCAACACGGACGGTGCGAACCACGAAAGGAGTTCGAGAATCTTATTCGCTCCATCACTATCCTCAAGCGCTGAGTCTTCAATCATCGCTTGAGCTCCGTACTCGCGGACGGCGGGAATGATTCGCGTGGCAAGGTAGAATACTATTATTCGGTATAGAAGAGAGATGATGACAGATGAAGTAGTAGTTTGGAAAGCGGCGTATAGAAGGGCGAATGCCGAGTGTACAGCGGTAGGTAGTGATCCAAGCATATGGAGGAAAGTGGTGTAGGACGCCATGATTATGGGGGGCAATGGCGGGAAGTCTGGTTGCGAGGACTGCTGGTCCGCTGCAGCTTCGGAAGATGGGAGGTAGTCGGTGAAGATCTGATAGACGCAGAGGACAACGTAGGCAAAGAGCAGCGAGGACTCGACCGGATTGCCCTTTCTGCTGGTAATACCGAAGGCGCACAAGAAAACGGCCGTAGTCATGGTGACGCCGATGAGAATAGCGTCGGTGTTGCTAATATGGGGGAATTGCGCGACACGCCAGAGGAAGTAGAAGGCGCTCGCAATGATGGAGCCGGACAGGGCAAGGAGGGCGATCTGTTAGGGGAGATAGTTAGCAAGCCGTTGGTTTCAACACCCTTATTCCCCACGGTGCTTGAAAGTCTGGGGATACGGACAGGGGAGGGGAAATTGACATACCATCCAAGTGTCGCTTCGTCCTCGGTTCACAAGCCACCTCGTCACCTGCCCTGAGGCCTGGATAACCAACAGGGTGCAGAAGCCCTCGAGAAGCTGGAAGACGGGAATAGAGTATCGAAGGGTCTTGTCCCACCCGCCGAGGGTCACAGTTTCCAGCACGCCGCTTATCCACTCTGACCAGGTGGCGGGCTTCTGTTTCGCCAGGTGCTCAAACGTCCTCTCCACCCAGTGGGCGCTTCCAGCATCAACAGCGAAGCGACCGAGCGCCCATATCAGCAGAGAAGGTATGATAATCCATTGCGAGAGATGGAGGACGCCGCTGATCGTCCGTCCGGCTCGCGATTCGGTGGTCGCCGCTCTTATGGTGGAGTAGGACAAGTAGTAGAGGAAAAGAGCTAGGCTGTACGCCAGGCCACTATCTCGACCGCCGACATCGAAGGCGATAGGAACTGAGAGAACGACGCTGAGTATGAATAGGGCGCTGAGAATGACTTGAAAAAGCCACCACATGGGTGATGACGGCTGGCTGGCGGTGCCGCGCCAAGCGTGCGGTTTCGTTTGGTGATGCGGTCAGGAGCGACACGGGTCGGTGGTCTATCGCTAGCCAACTCGATCGTTCAGAGGGAGGAAGCTGTGTTGAACTTCGAAAAAAGAACAGTCTTTTTTATCGTTCGCAGGTGTTCAAGGCTGAGTTTGTGAAGGGGGGGGAGGGTTAGGCTACGGCAAACTGATTCAATGTGAATTGATTAATGCCACGGAAGGAAAAAAAAAAGCTTGCAGGGGTCCGAGAAGCATGTGCTTTTGGTCTGATCAGGGAAACAAAGCCATGAAAAGTCGCACAAGCTTGATTCGAAAAATCAAAGAAAGAGCCTTCGACAAGATTCCGGGCCAGCAGTCAGATTAAACAGAGTGTTTTGCTAATGGAGGTGAGCTGCCTCGTCGAAGAAGAGCAGGGAGAAGAAGGCGTCGAACCAATCTTGAGAAGTTCTCAATAAAGTGAGGTGGCCAGAAGAGGAAATAGAGACCACGGACATGTGCTCATTCAACGCACGAGTGACAAGAGGGTACATGCAGGGATGCTGGTGATGGTGCCTTATGGCACTATCTTCACGTGCTACAGCCCCGAAGCTGCAGGTCGATCTCGTACTTCGGGTGTACAAATTGTACTTGGTGTCCCTCGTGCATGCACCCACTTGCTCTCAAGTGCTCACGTCGGGAACAGCCCAGAACCCATACTTGCCAGTTCACTCCCCTGAAGGGGCTAGTGCAGTGTAGGCATGCCACTGTGCTTGTTCTCTGCAGTGGACCTGGTCAGGCCCTTATTACCTCCACCCCGACCAGCTGGCAACTGAAGTACATTACACTCATCAATGTACCTCTACGTCCATTTTCTGCGCTCCCGAACGCACCAGACTTTTTCCCACTTTGATAGATTCTAGATCTCGGCGGAACTCCCAAGAAAGCAAGAATGGCCTAGGTCTGGGTTTCTTGGTTTGCAAATGGAGTAGCCACTCGGGATAGAAACAAAACGCGAGAAAACGCGTTATATCTTCCCTATTCCTTGATTGCTGTTATAACCTTCCCTAGGATTGGTGATTCCCCCTCCTGTCCAAGTGTTGCCTGCCAGAGTTGTGTGGGAGGTGATGGACGGGACAGCTAGGAAGAAAGTACTCCCTCACCGCATTTCCACTCTAAGGTACACACCCACCACAACACGACTTCGTCAACACACCCATACACTCCCACACTGCCGACTGCCGTCTATCGATTGAGAATACCGACATGGTCAGTCGCTGGGAGGGGTCAGGTGCATTTTAATTTGCTAAACCCATCGATTGACAGACGAGCTTCCTTCTTGTCATTGGGTCGATCTCTCTCTCCATCCTATTCTGCCTGTCTCATGCGCAGTCCTGTCGGAATCTTCCCTTGCTTGACAACTCTTAGTGTATCAAGTTCCATGAACCTCACGGCCGGCGTCTCCTAATACAACCTTATCGGTCACAAACTCCGGTCTACTTTCACCTACTGCCTATGACCCCGATCAAGAGGGGTCGAGAACCTATTGCTTCAGCCGATCCTCCAAGATCACGCGAATGGAGACACTCACCGATGCTATGCTGCTGGTTCAGGGTCGCATCACCTTTCTTCGGCGTCCAACATGCTGCAGGATAAGCGCGGAATGTGTGGGGCTAGGTTCGTCTGTTCCCGATGTCCGGTGTCACTGGAAAGGGGACCCTGGGACTCGGCTCAGCAAGATCTTGGCCCTGGCCTCTACGGAGGGGTCACAACTAACCCGTGGCCCGCCATCAATTCTAGTATTACAGCACGCGCACTTACCTACAGTGGTGATGTCACTCCCGCCTGCCGTGTCCTCTCGATTAGCCCCCCACACACATTGAGCTGTCTTGCTGTTATCGATGAAGCATTGAGGTAAGCTACTCCAACTTAAACGACACTTTTTTGGTCTTGCAACTTGTAGCGACGTACACTCTCCCCAAGGGCTTGTTTGGTCTCGTTTCCGCGTATTGCGAGGGACCCTGACAAAGTGCCTGCATATGCCATGAGCTGCGGCGCTCTGTAACCTCAAGCTGGCATACATCCGTTCGATCCTTGCCCCGGTTATGGACCCCTAGTAAAATGCCACTGATGGTTTGCGAGCGGTGGAGGTTCGTTTGGAGGCGGTCCTCCCTGGATATACACACCGCCTCGAAATCAAAATGGATCATTGATGTGTTGGTATCGTCGCAGCGGGTTGGTTCACCTAGAATAACCGATATTCTGCAGCAATCGACTGATGCAACAATTTCACTCTTGCAAGTGGGAAGCGGTTCTGTCTATAATATTCCACTACTTCCCGAATCTGCGGACAACACGCAGGGATATTTTAGGCATGAAATTTAGACATGAAGCTCTATTGGTATAAACAGCGTCCCGAATCTCTCCTGTACTTGGAGCACGCCGCCAAGTCCGCAACGTAGACCCCTGCCGCCACGCAAGCATTGGCGGTCAGTACCCGTTTATCGTCTGCTTCTTGGTCCATTTGGCCCAAAACGTTCAGATTCTCATCTCTCCGAACAGTCCGAACAATAGACCACCTTCTAGCAGAGGCAGGGGAGGTGGATGGTCTGGTAGTTACTGCACGTCTTCCCACTGGGCTGGTCACTACCGGTTTGGAGGAACACCTCCCAGTAACCACCGCTGATGCTACACACAAGGAAGTTGAGTTCTGCAAGTTCGTTGCGTTAGTATATGCATACTAGCCTCGCTGACATACCGAGATAGTAGTGCTTCTTCACATGACGCAGGGCAGAGTCAATTGAACTTACGCCTTCCGAAGCTACTTCCAGTCGTCGTGATGATGGTATCCCCCTCAAGGCCCCAAGCCGTCATCTCACCCTCCTCGCCAAAGGTTAAGGTCTTGTAAGAGGTGCTATCATCTCCAACGTTGATGAAGAGTTTCGTGCTCGCAGACTGAATGGTGCCGCCGATCTCAAAAGTGTCGGCCGATGCCTCGGGGCCTAGAACCACTTTGGTTGGGTCATCGGGATGCGCCTGGAGGTAGAGGTGGTAGATAGGCTCCCGTACGCCTCGGATCTGCTCTGGCTTCGCTCTGACGGCGGCAATTAGGAGGGAGATGGCGACGAAGAAACGCATATTGGCGGAAGAGAAGAGCGTAGAGACCTTGAAACTCGGACCGGAACGGGTCGTGCTTACGACTTACATGAAAGCCCGATGAGAGACACTGCTCATTGCGGAGTGGAGCATCGCGCACTTCAGAGATTTCAGAAAGAATAAAATCTGGCTCTCATGCGACTTATATATATAGCCCTCTACCCCGGTTTTCTAGCACACACACGGATAAAGCCCGACGGTACAGTTGACGAGGAGAGAAACTTCCCATCGCCTAGTGGACAGGAGGCAAATAGATGGAAACACGGGCGGATAAAGTGGAGGATACTGGGACGTGGTGATCTGAAATATATTACATGGTAATATAGCAGAGGTCAAAGTCAACGAATAGAAGCCATGTAATTTCGCCTATTTAGGAAGAACGGAGAGCGAAAAACGTGGGGAAGAGAGTTCCATGCATGGACGCATTACTGTTCTCAGCATTGTTGCCCTCGCAGGTAAGACCGAGATGAAAGGGGAAAAAAGATTCTTAGAGATTAGTATTTTACAACATGTTTTCCCACGACGCAAAGCATGAGGAGGTGTAGTGGCTCTCTTGTCCCCATCTCACACTCTCTCCATCACGTCTTCATGTGGATATCGGGGATAGGCGTTTTCACTGCCGACTAGCATAAGAGTTGCTCGGGCTAGAAGATGCGGAGGAGTCAAGGAACTGGCGGCCCTGATAGTAAAGCCCGACCTCGTAGACTTCCACCGCCGCCAGCCACACCATGTGAATGATTCACGACATAGTTACTCGGGGATGTAAGCATCTGGAATGTGATTCATTGATCAATCTGGAATGTAGTTCACTGGCTCGTGGATTTGTTCCTGCTTAGTTTTATACACTGGAGTTAGGTGTGCCATTCAATCATCAAGTATCGATTCATTCCACCAAGGAATCATTCTTTGACCCAGTTCGAAAGCATATAAACGATTCCATTTCACAGACTGACTCGCAACCTCTGGGCCACCGTCTTCCTCCTCCTTCATCAGCCTAGCCTTCGCCCACGCCAACGAAACATGTCCGACAACTTGAGGGAAAGTCTCGCCGGGTTCAACGTGGAGGAGCGAAAAGCTAGGGGCCAGAACTGGTCGCCAAAAGCATGGGCCACAGCAGTGAAGAGCTATCATGAAAACGGCCCCTCACCGCAGAAGAGGTTCCCAGTTATCGTTGGCACCGACAGCATGTTCAAGATACCGGAGAGCTTAAGAGAGTTCCTTGATTTACCGTCCGTGCCACCAGTTATCCGCACCAGCAAGGTCATCTTCAAGGAGCTCGAGGACAACACTTTGGAAGGACCCACGACCGATGTTGATGTTTGCCCTGTAACCATGTCCCAGTTTGTCCAACTCAAAAAGCGCACTGAAGGCAAGACCATTTCTATCTTGTTTGATGGAGAGAGAAGGTCTACGTGGCGGGCTGAGTCCTTGAAAGAGAACATCAAGGCTTAACATGGATTCAGCAACCAGGAGGTGAGTCCTTAGCGAACCCCAAATAACACTTTTGTACATATTAACCCCCAGAGCAGGACATACCACCGTTCTTTCGGTCGAATCAAAAAGAAAACGATTTGTCACTTGCTTCTCTAGATCAAGATGCTAGGGCTAGAGACATGTCCACGAGGACTGCTTTGTTGTTAATCGACTCTTCAACGAAAGCCGAGCTAAGCCTGTCTAGCTTATTATGCTTAGGAGGAAACGATAGGATTAATATCATCTTCTCTGGCAGATATACTTACGGGGAGACCGGACAGCTACCAGATTTCTTAGCAAAGCTAGATACTAAAGTCCTAAGAAGAGCATCTTCTTCTATCAATTCAAAAACCAGAGCCAATAACCCTTCATAGTTGGAAACTTTCGTGTCGTTGGAGGATTCAGGTGATGTCGTAGTATCCTCAACATATCCCTTTATATCAAGGCTCCCATTATCCAGACGTCCCCCAAGTGCCACAACCAAAAAAGCCCCCCAAATTCAAGAAGAAACCAAATCCGGGATAAAATCTCCTCTTTCCATCTTAGAAATCGCCAGGAAAGTTGTTCCTGCTAGCCTTAGGATCCATGCCGCTAAAATTATTCACATTCTCCTCCCCAGACGGCGTCGCGCCCATGAAGTTATTCTTCCTCAAAGCCTTAGGATTCAACCCTGCAAAGTTCTTAGCGGCATCCCCGCCGCGACGAGGCTGCGGCGTAGCCCCGGTAAAGTTATTACCCGACTCATCGGTCAGCGTGGCGGCGGCCGAAGGGTTCGTCCCGGTGAAGTTGTTGTGGTCTTCAAAGGGGGCCGGGGACGGCGACGCTTCCGCATCGGAAAAGGAGGGGCGGCGGGAGGGTTGGCGCGAGGAGGGCCTGGAGGGGTGAGGGCTGACGGCCTTGGAGCCGGGATGAGAGGCTGCTGCAGAGGCGGGATTCAGTCCGGAGTGGTGGCTGTGGGAGGATGAGGATGGTTCGCCTAGGGGTGGGGTGGAGGTATGGTGCGATGGAGTATGGTGGTGCCAGAGAGTATGGTGGTGCGAGGGAGGATGGGAGGCTGGAGGAGTGCCTGGTCGAGAGTTGGCTCTAGAGCCGGCCCTAGAACCGGTCCTAGATCCAGCTGGGGAGTTGGATCTGGACAAAGCCTCTTGGAGCTCATGGAGTTTGGAGAGTAGAGTCATGATGGTTTTGTTTTCTCGTTTTCTTTCTGGGGATTTAGTGTTTTTGGTAGTGAGAGTGAATAGAGTTGAATGTCGGCAGTGGTGTGACAAGAGGTTTATATCAATTCGAGTTGTTAATTAAGACTATACAAGAGTGGCCGGGTGTAAGTGCGAGCTCGGTGGGATTGCCTGATCGTGAAGATGATATGATCTCGGATCCGATTCGGGGAGAATCAACACCACGAAAATGATGGGATGGCCATGCCTTTATACACTTGATTCGGCCATAGCCCTCAAAACAGGATTTCAAATAGAAACCAACATCTCCACCTGTCCGAGACGAACTCAATTGATCTCTTCCCCGCGGCAAATGGAGAAAGGACCCTCCTTTTTAGATCGCGGAGAAAGCCTAACCCAGCATTGCTAATCATGGCCAAATCAGATTCGACTCTACCAAGCCTGAGTCTGGTATTCACTATCAGAGTGACAGCCTTGGGAACCTTTTAACTTTTTTGCTCTTTCTCTCTAAGCCAGATCTCGTTAGCCAGGTCTCATGGAAGGCAACGAAAGTCACCAACATTGTTATTACAGGAGCTGTCCCATGTTGCTTCTTGGGCCTAACAGCAGCAGACGGCTCTTCCAAGTCATAGTATTTGCGTTGGTTAATGCAGTGCGGTGACTGTCCGTTGCTAGCATTGATGGTTCACCTAGCAAAACCCGGCAAGAACTTCCGGGACACTGCGTCATCACGAGTGTCAAGGTGGATCGGTTTCTCGGCGGGGCGTAGCCCTCTTATCTCTATCTCCCTCTTACGTCTTTATATGGATATCCATTACACTGTCGATCCATATAAGAGTTACTGGGACTTAAGCTAAGTGCAACTAGAGACGGGGAGGAAGACGGAATAGAGGAGCCAAGGCACCGACAGGTCTTACGCATTGATATATATATATATATATATAACCTTCTTCAGTCCTACGAGAATTCCTCGATGAGACAATAATTTCATGTCGCCAGTGGGTCTTTCCATTGTTCGGAGGTGGTAAATCTGGGGAAGCTGCAATTCTCCTTGCCACGGGTGCGAAGTAATCACAACTGTGATCAATTATTCGTGTGCCCAACATCTGAGGGTGGGCATGTGAGTTTCCCTCTCAGAAATCAGCGCTTCTGGGGAGACCGCGACCGGATTGATGTTGAGGAAAAAAATCAACTCCCTCCCGGGTCAACACGGAGGATAAAGTCGTCAAGCCAACAGGCTCTCGTCTGCTGAGCCACTTTTTCCCGTTTTCCTGCAGGAGAAATAAGGTCAGATTAACATCAGGGATCCGGGATCCAGGTGGGGGATCGAACCACGCGAAGGCAGCAGCGATAGAATCGCTGGGAGTGGCCAGTGAGGATGCGGATCATGTACTAATTCTGGCTCTGATGGAGTCTGACCTGCCCAGTTCGCGGCAATCAATCTAACCCCAACAGAACTAACAATTGAGCAGCAGCTAATAGGGGTCTCTTTCCACCCAAAAACACCAGGAACGTCGTCCTACAACTCAATTCGATCACGAGCAAGGGGATACGATTACGGGTTCCAATTGACTCTCCTTGGAACATTTCTTTTTGCTCGATCCCGCATGCCTTTCTTTTCCTATGGAAATATTATCCGCGACCTGGGTTTCCTAAAATAAAAAAAAATTACAATCCAATTCATTCCTTTGCGCATCCCTAGAGTCGAGAGGTTTTCCTTTTCTCTTACTATTATATTTTATTTTAATCCATCGCAGCTTTGGACACATCACTCTTCGCAGCTCCTACGATTGATTCTCTCCAACATCGCGATGGCCGGATCCTCCACGGCTACCCCCGCCGCGACCTCCACGGTCAAGTCGCGAGTTAATGGGTCGGCGAAGAAGGAGGGCAAGGAGCCATTGGAGATCAAGGAACACGATTTCTTCTGGACATACACCGAAGAGCCTCACCGCACCCGCCGGCTAGCTATCATCAAGGCGCATCCAGAAGTATGATGGCCAGCCCCTGTCTATACCACCCGCTATTTGTCTTAATTGGTTCTTTCTGGAGGAGAAGCGCAAAAGAGTTGCTAACTTTTTTCCTTTTTCAATGTGCATAGGTAACAAAACTCTGCGGTCCTGAGCCCCTCACCAAGTATGTCGTTGCCGGAGTCGTCGGTCTCCAGGTTCTCCTGGCCTACCTCCTTCGCGACACGCCAATCCTGAATTGGAAGTACCTGGCGACCGCCTATATCATTGGCGCAACCGCGAACCAGAACCTCTTCCTTGCTATCCATGAGATCTCGCACAACTTGGCCTTCAGATCCCCCATGGGGAACCGCATTCTGGCTATCTTCGCAAACCTACCAATCGGTATTCCCTATAGTGCATCTTTCCGAGTACGTATCCGCAACCTGCCATAACCTGCCATAGTTGAAGTTTCAAGAACCAGCCAGCTAATACATCCTTTCCTTCCCATGAACAGCCATATCACCTAACGCACCACAAGTCGCTCGGCGTCGACGGTCTCGACACCGATCTCCCCACCGCCTTCGAGGCCGTCTTCCTCGACTCAGTCCTCGGCAAAGCCTTCTTCGCCACCTTCCAAATCTTCTTCTACGCCCTCCGCCCTATGTTCATCTACCGCGTCCCCTTCACCTGGATCCACCTCTTCAACGTCCTCGCCCAAGCCGCCTTCGACTACACCATCTACACCTTCCTCGGCCCCAACGCCCTCGCCTACTTCATCGTCAGCTCCTTCCTAGCCGGCTCCCTCCACCCGCTCGCCGCCCACTTCATCGCCGAGCACTACGTCTACGAAACCGTCACCCCCGAACAGCGCGACCCGGACAACGCCCTCCCCATCCCCGAGACCTTCTCGTACTACGGCCCGGCCAACATCCTCACCTACAACGTCGGCCTCCACAACGAGCACCACGATTTCCCCGCCGTGCCGTGGACCCGGCTGCATAAGCTCCGCGACATCGCTCACGAGTTCTACGATGACCTTCCGCAGCATCAGAGCTGGACCTATGCCCTGTGGAGGTTCATCTGGGACGAGAACGTGGGCATGAGATGTCGCGTCAAGAGGAAGGAAGGTGGGAGGATGGTGGGCGGCGGCTCTTCTAGCTGGAAGCAGTCCGAGCTCGAATCCTAGACTGGTATGGACCATTTGACCAGGAAATGGTGGTCCTTTTTTTGGTTTCCTTCTCCTTTCTTGTTTACTCGTATCGATGGGCTGTGGCTTTTCCCTGTTGGAGGTCTACCTAGGCTGGTTAATAATAAGAAGAGGCTTTGGGAATATGTATTTCAGGATGCTCTTTTAGAAATTCACGACGAGGGACGCTTTGTTTGGATTCATTTCGCTTTCGTTAATTCGACTTTCATAGGCGTTAAAAAACGGGCAGGGTGGGTTGAAAAAGACTGAGAAAAAACAAAAGAAAAGCCAAAAGTCGGAGGGACAGACAAGATAATGAACAGAAGGAAAACAAGGGGGGGCAACAAAAAGGGGGTAGTAGTAGTCGAGCCGTCTATCCTAGTAATCACACCATGCGTTTGTTTTCTCTTCTTTCCCATCTCTTGATAAAACTCGATTTGCCGTAAGTTTCTTTCTTTCCTCGTAGTAGAAACTCCGAGCTAGGTTGACCAAAGGCGACTCTCGAGCGTCGAGATAGTGAAGGGGAAATGATTAAGAAAAATAAAAGAAGAAAGAAGAAAAAAAGACGTCTTCTCCCTGCGTCCCACAAATACGCCGAGCAAGGTACAAAACATCCCTTTAACGTACAGATTCACTCTCCGTCGTTCTCAGCACCACTCTCACCATATCCTCAATATCAGATAACTCCACTGAAGCAAGCAATGCTGTACGCCCTTGGCAACTTTTGTAGCCCGAGGAAGTTGTCTAGCCTTACACCCCCTTGGGGAAAAGACTGAACCGACAACTGCCAAACCTCTCCAAATAAAAGTAGGGTATCGAGCGGCTATGTGCTTAGAAGAAGATATAAGATAGGAGGAAGGTGAGGAAGCAGAGTATCGCAACGATCTTGACGGGGACGCCCTCGGATACTGGTCGAGTAGCGGTGGCTAGCTGGTGCACTTGCGCTGACTTTTCGCTGTCGGTGCCAACCTTGCGCTTTCGGAGGGAGAGCTCTTGCCTCAAGGATTCGATAGTAGAATCGGCATCCGCCAGCTTCCTCTTGAGCTCTTCGTAGGTTGGTGGTTGGGCTGCGATCGTGATTGCGGGCTTGATCTGGCTGACGGCGATCTTCGGTGTCTCTTCGATAGGCTCCTTCTTCGTAATCTTGGCTTCTTCAGGATAAGGAGGGGGGGAGGGGTTGGAGACAACATCGTCATTCGAGGGTGAGGCGTAAGCTCGGGAGACATCGGGCGTCGCATCGTGATTCTGAGGTCGCCGTTAGTTAGGGGTTCAAAGAGCTGTGGGACCACCTCGGGTACCGAGAATAGTCTTACTTCAGAGGCAGCCACAGAGTTTCTAACAGGGGTCTCGAGCGCGGCGGGGATAGCAGCGGAGAGCTTCGGGCTCTGAGTGGGAGGTAACCAGGCAACGCGGATCTTTCTCTCCTGTACAGAGCTCTTTTCGGCGGTGTCGAGCTATTTGCGAATAGCAATGTCAGTATAACGAATTGGAAGGCGAGAATCGTCAGGTGGATCATGAACGGCAACGCACAACGGAGGCTACAGCAGAGAATTCCTTGTCTGGAGTAATGGCAACCGATTGGACGAGGAACTTATCGCGGCACTTAGCATCGAGAGGAGGGTCGGCCTTCATTGCCTGAAGAAGAACTGGTGTGCGGAAGTCAGCCGGTTAGTTGCATCATGCATGTGACCTCCAAATGAACAGATAAATCCAAAGGGTGCTCACCTGCAACCTCAACATCATGGCCGGGTTCGATGCGACCAGAGTTGGGTCGGACACAATATCTGATCGGGAGTTAGTAAATATTCAAAAAGCTAGCCGTAGCGACGGGGCAACGACGCGGGAGGGGGAACGTCGTACTGCTTCGGCGCGGTTGTTTTCACCTAGCAAAGGGCAGAGAGCGGTTAGCAAATCGGCAACAAGACTCGGCATGTCGTCCCCAACAAAAATTACCTTGAACGCCACCGGACTTGGGTTGGGGTTCTTGATGATGAGAACTTGCGAAACCTCCTGAGTGAATGGCCCTAGAGCAAGCGGGTTAGCCAGATTTTCGCAGGCCGAGGAGACAACATCGCGGCGAGAGACTTGGTGCTGGACGTACGGCGGAAGCTCAGCTCGGTGGGATCGATGTCGACGGACATGTTGTCGGTGGGTGCTGACGATGGAGTTCCGGGAACTAGATTTCGTGGATATATCGCTTATTATAGGATTAAGCTTCTCCGTGATGCTCTTGTGAGGGTTTGGAGAGGAGGCCGGCAGCTCGGCGGCTGGAATGAAGGAGTCGCTGTTGTTTGGGTTTATTAACGGGAAAAGACGCTGGTTGTATTAGGTGCGTGTGACGACGCAATAATAGACAATGGCCAGGCCAACAGCGGCACCTGATGAGGTTGTGGGTTTCAAGGTTTCTTTGAGAGGTAAAAAGTACAGGCCAGGTTTCAGTCTCTCAGCTATCAATTATCAATGAATTGATGGGCTCGTTGCTATTTGGGGGAGCAACAACGGGGATGGTCAGATTACCGAGGGTCCGTTCTATTGGTAATGAAAGGGAACATTGAAACTGTGGTCTGGTTCCTCCTGTGGCCTGGCCTTGCTGTGGATTGCAACATAGAAAGAGATGTCACAATACAAATTAAACGAGTTAAATTATCCACGACTCTAGGTACCAGTACCTAATTTCCTCTTTATCACCACATCAAGGTTGAATGGCATCAGAGTCTGTCGGGAATGTTGGTGCAGGTAAACTACATGCAGCACTCTCAGCTGTTCAATTGCCCATGCCTCCTCATCACTAAGAGCATGTGCTGGAGGCCCCATAATAGAGCGCAGATTTCCCAGGTTGGATCAATTGATTGATGTTCATCATTGATCGGCTGGGTCCGGCAGCCCAGTTGCTCAGCTATCAGGTCCTCAACTCAAGTCTAATCCATCAAATCAAGCGGTGTACGCGATACAGGGTTCGGCGGCCCAGGATTCGAAGACATCGAGTGATCTACTTGTAGATGTCTACAAGAAACAATGCTATTTTGCCTGCCTCTTTTGACAAAGCTACCCTTGTCCCCCAAGCAGCAAGTTGGATGTGATGCAGGTAAATGGATTGTTTCGACCACCGACCGGAGTTAAGCTCTTCAAACGCAGAGCGAAATATGGGATTAGCAGCCTCTGAGAAGAACGAGAAGATTCCATACTAGATTCGTGACAGATATGCATAATCTGGCGCAGATGTCTTAGATGCCCATAGTGTTGCGAGGCATTGCCTAATGATTCTGGACGCTCAGCTGAAGATACTGGTAATACCAACCCCTCCATCCTCGAAACTGTCCCTGAGCTGTAGTGGTCGTTTAGCATGTTGAAGACTCCACCAAGCGCGACCCTTCGCCCTAACACTACGAGCCTCTATGGTTGGCCACGAAGACAACCCTCTTGTATAGTAAACGATTCAATTTCAAGAACGAAATTGCACCTCCGGCTATGTATACACTACCTTCAAAAAGAGGAAGAAGAATAAAATATGAAGGAAGGCTGGCTGAGACAGAGCAGGGTGGCAATTCTAGGGTGTGAAGCTGAGCTCTTGAGAGCTGGCGAATGACGCTCTGCCATCATCAATCTCAATTACGACTGTAACCGTTGCCTCTTAACCCCGCCAAGACGGTACACCACTTTCAGTCATCAATCCAATTCATAGCATCAACCCTCACTCTTCGCCATCTAATAACCTTCATTAGACTCCTCATATTCCTGCTTATCTCCTCCTTACTAGACATTGCCGTCCGGTAAAGCGACTTTTCATCAGTCGACTTTCAAGTCTAAGCTCATACCTCAATCTCTCCAACAAACACACAACAAGAAACACCCCTCCAAGCTCCAACCCCACCATAACCATGGCCCCATCCGACCTCAACCTCCTGCTCGAGATGGGCTTCGAGAAAGCCCGCGCCGAGCTCGCGATAAAACGAGCTGGCGCTTGTAAGATTTATCTCTTGCTCCAATTAAGCATCAAGGTGCTGAGTGTACAGATTTCTATACTAATCAGCCACACGTGTCACTAGTGAACCAAGCTCTCGAGTGGCTCGAAACGAACCAGGATAAACCCCTCGACGAACTGCTTGCCGAAGACAAGGCGAAGAAGGAAGAAGAGGATGAAGATGAAGAGGCGAAGATTAACGTAGACTCCACAGGAGAGGCGGGAATGAAGTCTCTCGTTTGCAATGAATGCGGAAAGCAGTTCAAGAATGCTGATTTCGCCTCTTACCACGCCACCAAGAGGTATATTACGGACCAAGCCTCTGATAGTTTTCGTATGAGGCGGGAATGCTTACTTTGTTGTATCTAGCGGCCACACCGACTTCTCTGAATCGACCGAGGAGATTGCCCCTCTGACAGAGGAGCAAAGGGCAGCGAGACTCGAAGAACTCCGACAGAAACTGAAGGCGAAGCGCGAGAACCAAGCCGCCCTAGACCGTGAAGAGGCCAAGCGTAACGAGGTATGCGGACCCGACGGCCGAAGCGTCACTCTTTCTCTTCGTGTTTGGACTAACATCTATGAACCTTTTTATAGAAAATTCGAACGAAATCTACCAAAGACCAACAGGACATCAAAGAAGAGCTCCAACGCAAGGAACAGATAAAGCAGGCCGCCAAAAAACGCCAAGAGAAGCTCGACGACATGGAAGCCAAGAAGCGCATCAGGGCCAAGATTGAAGCCGACAAGGAGGAGCGCAGGCGCAAGGCCGAGGCAGAAAAGGCTGCTCGAGAGGGACGGCCCGTAGAGACGAGCCCGCTCGCCTCTGCTCCTGCCCCGGTTGCTGCCGCTGCGCCTGCTAAGGTGGATCACAACGAAGCGAGGCTGAAGTTGCAGACTGGCAAGGGACCCGTCATGAAGACGTTGTCCGCTGACACCACGCTATTTGAGCTCGCGCAATTACTGGAGTCCGAGCAGTCTATTCGGGTTACAAGTTTCTCCACGACCTTTCCGCGCAAGACATTCGAGGGGCAGATTGACTTTGGGAAGACACTTAAGGAAGCGGGTCTGACCCCGTCAGCTGTGCTGAATGTCAAGTAGATAACTAGGTCATAGCATGGGGAATGACTGTCTCGAAAGGTTAGGTGCAAGGTGGAATTGTATGTCATGACTGCATTTCAGGTGTGGCGTTAGAATAGGAGCATGGCGTAGGTGCAGCAACGAACAACCTGGGGCACTTATAGTCCATAGGCGCCGAGTGCAAAATAAGTATTGGCTTCATGTGTTTTTTTGAACGATATTCCTCAAATAAACCGTCTAAGTGGGCAGCAACCTGAACTCCAATTGCCGTTTTCTTTTTGAGCGCAATTTCATCATATTAACAACCTATGAGAAATGCGAACCATGTTGTGTCCAGGCAGCAGAACGCTGTTACACCACCGTATCCTTTTATGATCGGTTGAACGTAAAGACCCCCATAGCCATGCATCCGAAGTACAAAGAAAAAAGTCGTTCAAGGTTTGCTTTAGTCGAAAAGGCCGAAACCCATGTCCTCGTCCGACTCCTCCTTCTCTGCTCAAGGCGAAATTGGTCAGTAACAGAACTTGAGCTCGGGCGCGAGGCTGGCAAAACGGAGATAATTTGGATTGACGAACCGGATTCCTCCTTCTCCTCAGCGGCCTCCTCAGCGGCGCCGCCCGCGGCGGCACCGGCACCACCAGCAGCGGGAGCGGCAGCACCACCGGCGCTGACGTTCGTCAGGAGGTCCTTGATGTCCTTGCCCTCGAGAGCCTATATTATTCCCAAAAAAATTTCCCCGGTCAGTATATGCAACAATTTATCGGTTCTGAGTCGCTCGAAACGAGTGCGAGAATTGTCTCTGAGGTAGGTTCTTTGCTCGTAGGAATCTGAAGAAGAAAAAGACTGGTAAGTCGTACCTTGGCGAAGAGCTGGGTCCAGATGGGCTCAACATCCTCGACACCGGCGGCCTTGATGAGGGTCTGGAGCTTGTCGGCCTATATTCAATGAAAAGCTGTTAGAATTCAGTCCCTAATCGCCTCATTCTCCTCCCAAGTCCTTGGAATTAGAAGCGAGTTTATTCGCATCTTCGATATCGAGGCGGGGTTCGAAGGGAAAAAGTTTCCGGTCGGAAAGACGTTGGAGAATAACTCACGGTGACCTCAACACCGTCGTCGGCGAGGATGAGCGCCGCGTAGGAAGAAGCGAGTTCTGCGTTCGACATTTTGAATGGTGTGAATTGAGGGTATCGAGGGTATCAAGGGTTGGTGGAATGGAATTGGTGGGAGGATGTCGAAAGTGGTTTTCTTCAAGGCTGAAATTTCCCTGGATGGATTTTTGGGATTTGGAGGGCTTGGAAACCTAAGCAGAGTCTGTGGTGTATTGAGGTGGTCTGTGCTTTGGTGTCCCCGCCATTTTGTGAGGGCACCTGGTCATGTGATTTCACGCAGATCATGGATCTCTGAGAGGTTCCAATCAAATGTTTGGTCGGCCCAAAAATTGCGGATGAGTCATTAAGTCAAACCACCCCCCAATCGACCACCCCCCCAAATCGACCACTTTTTCCATCCACATCACCATCACCAGCACCATCATCGAACACGCGTAAGTCCACCAATTCCAATCGGATTACTTCCAAATTTTAACATCATATAGATCATGCCCGATTACACGGAAGAAGACATAAAAAACGCGCTTATTGCTATAGAAAATAGCATGTCACGAAGAAAAGCTGCAAAATACTGGGGAATTCCTAGTACTACACTCCATGACCGGTATCATGGCAGAATCCCCCGGAAAGTCATCGCGGAATCCCAGCAGAGGCTTTCAAAGGCACAGGAATCCCATTTGACGCAGTGGATTCTTGTCCAAGATACCTTAGGCTGTACACCAACCTATACCCAAGTTCGGGAATTCGCTACACAGATCCTTCAACATGGAAATAACCCCCAACCACTTGGAAAAAGGTAGATAGATGGCTTTTTACGCCGAAATCTATAAGTTCGGACCTTAAGAGGCAAGCACCTTTCACAAGAGCGTATCAATAGGGTAACCACTGAACGAATCAAGGGCTTCTTTCAGCATCTACGTAGACCTAAGATTCTTACTATTAAACCCTAGTATTGATATAATATAGATGAAACTGGGTTAATGTAAGGTGTTAGGGGTAATCAACTAGTGGTTGGGCATGTAGAGAAGAAGGCTGTGTACATGCGAATACCTGGTTTACGTATATGGACGACAATCATCGAATATATCTCAGTAACTAGAACTATACTTCCACTATTAGTTATTTTTAAGGGTGGAAGTGTATAACAGCAGTGGTTCCCACAAGAGCTTAGTTTCCTACAAGAATAGCACTTTGAAGCAACTGAAAAAGGATGGACTTCTAATGAGGTCGCGTTAGAATAGCTTCATAAAGTATTTATCCTAAGTACTAAACCAACTAATGAAAACGAGAAGCGTTTACTTATTGTAGATAGCTATAGAAGTTATAAAACTGATAATTTTATATACACTTACTTCCAATATGGGATATATATCATGTTCCTACCTTCCTATGCCTCCTATATTTTATAACCTCTCGATGTTTTAGTTTTCTCTCTACTGAAACAAAGCTATCGAAAATGGGTTTAATAAGTAGTATACCTTTTACTAAATACACCATTTGCAAAGTCTCTATTCTTATAGTATTATGCAGAGGTATGAAAGGAAGGTTTTCAAGTTAAAAACATCAAGTTAGGCTGGAAAGCAAGTGGCTTATGGCCTGTTTATATAGCAAAGCCACTGATAAACCCATTAGTAGTAGATTCTATAAGAAACCAGCCTTCTGCGCCAGTATAGACTGAAGTTATAGGAATGAGAGCCCTTATATACCTTTCCTTAACTACACTAAAGTGTTCTAGCTAAGTCCGAGACCTTTTCTAAGTTATTCCACTACATAATAGGAAAGACCCCCTTATATAGCAGTTATTTACAAAGTTGGGCAGGGGACTTGACGATCGGAACACTTCTTTAGCAGCTGCGGAAGCTGAGGTCCAAAGTCTTAAACACTAAATCTGCCAACTGCGCCCATATAAGAGGAAACAAGTCAATCGCGAAGACCCCAATGAGCGGTTCATACGAATAGAGGACATTATTGTCACGACCTGGCCGCAGCCATGTCACATGAGAAAGGCGGTGGGCGTTGGCAGAACAGAAGAAGGACGCTTAGTCATAATGTCGGCCGGGTGGGCGATCGTCTAGTCGATCGATCGACCGACCGACCGACCGACCGACTGTACTGAAGGCGGATGGAAGGATCGTCTATATGAACTACGATGGATTCCCTGTGTCTAGTTTGTTCCTCCAGACTCTTCAGTAGTCAATTCAAGACGCAACTGCACCCTACACTTGAATACGCACTCTCACCAATACGACTCCTAGTGTCACTGCTTGACTGCCTTACTCTCCCTCAAACAGGCCCCTTCGACCCTGACACCCACGGTGCCCCGTTGACCAATCAAGCCCCATAGTGTTAGGATCGTAACAATTATGGCCACACGAGAATGTATGCGGGAATTTCTAGCACCTGCAGCTGCTAGTAGTGAAATTGAGGGTTATGGTTTTCAAGAGCTTTGTTTCCAATTTCAGCTGTAGAAATTTGACTATAACATGGCCTGATTTGGGCTGGTTTTGTGTATTTGATGATGGTGCTGGTGACGGTGATGTGGATGGAAAAAGTGGTCGATTTGGGGGGGGTGGTCGATTGGGGGGTGGTTTGACTTAGATGACTAAACTGTCGGCTGGAGGACAACTGCAACTAACACTTCAATTGTTGGAATTGTCTGCACATTGCCGCCTTTGCTCACATGCCTTGGTATAATACTAAGGTAATAGTACCACTGAATAATGCACTAAAATTTCTCCAATCACATTTAATTCCTCCAGCACTACACTTGTGCAAAGGGATTGAAGGATGAAGGTAAACTTGAACTTGTACACCTCGTATGCAGGGGGCTTCAGTGGCTTTGGGCTTTTTCGACTTTTCCCCTCCCCCGCCTTTTTTTTCGTCTTTCGTCATCGAGGATCTTCGGGCCCGAGACCCGCGATGTAGTGTGTGCATCCATGTCCCGTGGATGATGATGCAGCACCGAAAACATGTTGGCTGGCCATACATCCCGGGCCTGCGGTAAGCATGTCGAAAGAAGCTTATGTGTCATGCCTCATCTTGTGGCCGAATACCGCCTGCGCCGTTCCACGCAGCCGTGACTTCCGGGCTGCCGTGCGCAACGCTCTGCCATGGAGGAATCAGAAGGACAGACAGCGGCTCGTGGCATGTAACGGGCTTCGCGAGGACCTTCTGTGTTGAGTAGGAGGGGTCTCTGAAATAGATTGCGCCGTGATCTTCCAAAGCAGAAGTGCCGAACGTGAGCCATCTTGCATTTCGCGGTTTGCGTCTCCAGAGACTTGGATGTGATTGATGTACTTCGTAAAGGAGGGAGGGGAGATGGCAGAGCTGGGGGTTATGATGAGGCCTGCAGGGTTATTGCATCAATTGCGTCGTACATACATGAGGATACAGGGAACGGCTTTTCATTCGAGATTGAAGCAAGAGACTTCGCAGTTCCATTGTCCAATGTCCAATGTTCCTTTGGGAAAGCAACGTTGATCCATCGAAATCCATCTCCTTTCCTTGCCACAGCTTCGCCATTCACGCCCCTCGTCCCCTCCACATCCCCTCCGCATCCCTCATCTTCAAGTTTGCTGCACTCTTTGCTTATAAACCCTCCCGGGTCCGAGTATAGGACCGTGCTCCGTCTCTCTCTGCCTGATATGGACTCGCCGATTTGTAACCTAGCGGGGGTTACCTCGACCAATCTAGATCTTGATACCAGTTCCAATCCAAGTTCATTTCCAAGTCTAAATCCAAATCCAAATCCAAATCTCAGTCTCGGCTGCCACTAGCTTCACGCGGATCCACTGGGGATCATGCTATTTGGATGCTATTCTACTTATAGAGCGGCAACACCACAACGCAACCCCATCTAGCTTTTAAGCTTCGGTCTCCCATTAAAGCCCTGGTCCCCCATCTGGTCACCGCCGTGCCGTCAACCCCTCGTTGAATCGTGATCACCAGCTTTTCCCGCTTCGCAGGCAAACATCCAGTTCTCCTGCTCTCACCTCACGTTATATTCCGTCGGAGCCGCACACAGTGTTGCTACGACAATTATATAAATCCCACGCCCGCGGCAAACCGGATTCCGGTTCCCAAGGGTCCATTGTTCTCCATTAGTTTGGTGTTCTAAGAGTGCCTGATTTATCTGCATCTGCATCAACCCCTCCATCATCGCAAATCTGCAACCTGCCCCTCCTAAATCTATCCGAAGCGACGAAGAAACGACTCGCAAACAACTAAGATGGACACCCCAGCGCTTCTACCTCCGGATAACACCCGCGACCAAGCGGTATTGGACAAACTCACTCAGATTCGGGACCAATTGGTGCTGTTAAAGACCGATCGTACCACTTATCTCCGGAGCCAGGAGGTGATACCGCTCTATGACGAGACTCTTGAACAGGTGAAGCAGCTCCCAGATCTCGGTTTTGTGGACGGGAAGCCGCAAACGCAGCGTCAGTCTCCAATTCCTATTGTTGCTCACTTCCTTTCTTCTTTTTCTTTTGCGAAACCCAATCTGACACTTTTTCTACTATAGTCGCACACGTGTTGGACAGCTGCTTTCGCATCCTCTCCCTATGCTTCCTAACAATCGGCCGAAACAACGAGGCGCCCGCCGTATACGCCCCCACAACGGTCATCTTGAGACTGCTAGACCACCTCGCCGAAAGCAGTTTATACTCCGCCAAAGATCTGGAAGCCATGGAAGAGACATTGAACAAGCTCGCCGTAAACGTGAACCGGGACACGGCATGTCCCCGGCCGTACGTCGCGCTTCTCTCGAGGCGCATTGAGCTTTGCCGGACCTCTATTGCGGCGCTTCAGGAGAGGCCCAAGAGGCTGGAAGACCCGCTGCCGGAAATCTATGAGAGACTCATTTCTATCATCAGGACCATCTCGAGGGCAAACACTCGGCCGACGGTATGGATGTACCAACTTCTGCACTTTAACATCTCATCCTGAAAGCGCGCTTGTAACTGACATATATGTGTTATTGATAATAGGTCTCAACATCGGAGATTACAGAATTGCAGAAGAAGGCGCAGGAAATTGCAGACCAGAGGAAAGACGGCAACTTTGTGACCGAGGATGGGAGAGTCCCTGCGGGAAACGATATTGTCAACGACGTCCTAGCTCGCTGTCTTGCTTGGGCCGAGGTGTCCCTTGAAAGGTAAACATGTTTGGTACTCTCCCCGTCCTTAACCACGATCACCGTTTTCTGACAAGTGAGAACTTGTAGGAAGGGAGCTGCTTCTATCCCAGATCGTTTCCGACCGCTGTACGACAAGCTTATTCGGGTCCGCAACCATCTTGAGAAGCTCTCGGTTACGCATGCGTGGGCTCTACGAGAGGCGGATTTATACGACTACCACCGCACCCTGGATAGGATTGACGACATGCGAGTCAATGGGAACTGGTTAGATGAGGAGGGCAAACCCGCCGAGTTTTATGTCAGAAGAGTGTGTGGGCCCCACGAATGAATGACACACGACGGCGCAGAGACTGACGACCCATGAACTTAGATGCTACTCTATCTTATCAGGAGGTCATACGGCTTCGTCTTCTCCCTGATGATCGCATCTCAACCGGTTTCGGAAGCTTTACTTCCAGTTTACAACCAGCTAAGGACACTAAAACGGTGTCTAACCGAAGTCATGGGTAACGGTTCGATCAGGACTGTCAGAGAGGTTTATCCCTACAGCATGAAGGTACATAAAAGTTGTCCCTCTCCTCATAAAGCGACACACGAATCTAGCCTAGCTAACAACCCCTCCCCTCCTCGTAGCTCAACTCCATCGACGATATGCGTGTAGACGGCAAATTCATGGTCGGGGATGACATCCCCGAGGGTCAGGGAAGAGTGACGGAGCTTTTGGAGGACTGCTTTGAGCTCTCGCGCGAGCTCAAGCTCGCTGCCGAAGCAGCTGAGGCCCAAGCATCGAGCACGGATCTTGAATCTAGGACGGCCTCGGAAGCAGAGTCTGACGACGAGGAGCCGGAGGAGGAAGAAGAAGGAGAGGAGGAGGATGACGATGGTGGTGCGCCTGTGATGAAGCCTCATAATGAAGTGCCGATCCATGCGTAGGTTTTCGGCTTGGGATCCGGTTTTGTTTATGTTTTACGGGACTTTACGTTTTGGGTAAACGTCTTTTTCATTGTGGAACAATTGGGTGTAACAGACGGTTCATACTTCGATTAATATTGCATTTTCTGGGAAATATAACATATTTTCTTGTTCTGATATAAGTCGGTCTCTCTTTACGGGTTCCTGAAGGCCAAGAGGACCTGTCGAGATGTTAGTAAAATGGGTGCTCACGAGTCGGTAGGGTGAGAAGGAAAACGGGTTAACGAAGTGCAGGTAGGTAGGTCAGATCAAGAACGTACGGGCCAAATTTGGATCTAAGAGATCTCATCGTTAGCGGATATGGTTCATGGTTTCTCTCTTCCTGTTCTTCCTCCTGGACTCTCTCACCTTCTCAAAGTCCCAAACACCACTCTCAGTGTAAACATCCTTCTTGATGATGTCAAGAACCTCCTCCTTGGTATCGGCGACGACAATGATGGTGCTGCCGTAGAAGCTAAAGTTCTGGGGGTTGTTGTCCTTGGGGACCTCGTTGAGGACGGCACCTAGCGAAAAGAATCATCATCAGTATCCATCTTCCCCGGCCATTGAACGTTGCTCCTCTTCCAACTCGAAGTAACACAGTGTATACTCATAGAAAACTATAGTCTTGGTAACAGGAAAAGAATAAAAAGGAAGAAACTCACCTCCCATCTTAAACACCCCCGACTCCTGAAACGACTTAATCCCCTCAAAGTGCTTCGGCCTCACCTCAAGCCTCTTCTCATGAACGCCCTCCTTGTCGGGGATGACGACGAGCCATTCGGTCTTCTTAGCGGTGGCCATTGTGCGGACTGCGAAGCGCGGGGCGACGGATGTATTACTCGAACGTAAAAGTATAGATGGGCGGAGGAAGGACTGCGGACGGAATTGGGTCGCGAGGGGTTTAAGACGGTGGAGGAGAGGCATCTAATATGTAGAGGAGATGGATTGGGATGGAGGGGTTATAGAGGGAGGGGAGGGGCGTATGTAAGTGGCTCTGACGGGTCGGGGTGGTTCGTTGCTTCGAGCTGGTTGTCACTGAAGTGGAAACGGCAACGGTACAATTGGACCGATGTGGAGGTGGAGATAGCTCGGAATGGCGCAACTCTTTTGCGAGGTTTTGGTGGGGTTAGGAGCGGTAGAGAGAATCCGGTTAGAGCCGGGGGTTTTATTGGGGGCGATTTATTGGGAGCTGCGCGGGAATTGAAGCTCCTGAGCTTCGGAATTGTAGCGGGGATGGAGGGGTCAATGAGCTTCTCTAGCCGAGCTTAGAGTGGTTGAATACAAGTATGACATGCGAAGGGCGAAGGGCGAAGGGCGTAGATGAGTACGACACCTTTACCTTCGGAAGTCAACGGACGGATTTCGGATGTGTATGACCATGGCAACAATGTTGACTGAATATCGGGCTAATTTCTCAAGTTCAAGTATGACTAGGAGTGAGCCTTGGAGACTGCGCTAGGGCGAATCGGCAGTTGCTGCATCTCCTCCATCAATTGTCAATCCAACTCTGATCTATCTCAAATCTATACAAGTAGCTAGTTCTCGAAACAAATGTTGTGTGTACGTGCGATATATTGATCCAGAACACATGATATAACCAATATGACCATTTAGAGCTTGGCCTTGTCCTGCTTCTGCATCGTCTCGGCAACAATCCTTCGCTGGATCTTTCCCGTAGCCGTCTTAGGCATCGTCTCCGTGAAGTAGATCTAGCACATCATTCGTGGTTAGTCAAAAGTGCTCCTCGAACTGCGGCCAGGCAACGCAAGATGAATCGGGGGTAAACAGGGATCAAACTTACCTTCTTGGGGGTCTTGAATTTGGCCAACTTTTGCGAGACCCAGCCCTTCAGCTCATCGGCCTTGAGGCTCTTACCCGGCTTCAAGACAACAGCAACACCAATTTCCTGTCCATACAACTCGTCAGGAATGGCAAAGCTGACAGCTTCAGACACAGCGGGGTGCTGCGCAAGAACATTGTCCAGCTCGATAGGGCTAATCTTCTCGCCTCCCTTGTTGATCAGCTCCTTGATGCGGCCGGTGATGATGATATAGCCGTCCGCGTCCTTGAGGCCCTGGTCGCCGGTGCGGAAGAATCCGCCCTTCGTGAATGAGGACTTGTTGGCGGCTTCGTTGTTGAGGTAGCCCTTGGTCACGTTCTCTCCCCTGATACAAATTTCGCCCTCCTTGCCCTGGGGCACCTCGTCGCCGGCGTCGTCGAGAATCTTAACCTCGACTCCCTGTCCGATGCCGACACTGCCGGGCTTCCTCTTGGCAGGTGGAAGAGGGTTGGACGTCATCTGGTGCGCGGCTTCTGTCATAGCATACGCCTCGAGCACAGGTGCGCCATACGCCTTCTCGAGCTGGGCGAGCACTGTCGGCGACAGAGGAGAGGAGCACGATCGGATGAATCGAATATTCGGTCTGGGGTTGGGCGTGGGGTTCTTGAGGAGGATCTGGTGAATGGTCGGCACAGCAGTGTACCAGTTTGCGCCGTGTCCAATGAAGTCTGTCCAGAACTCAGAAGCAGAGAACTTGGTAGGGACAACCATCGATCCGCCCGAGTAGAAGGGAGCCAAGAGACCACAGAGAAGCCCATGGACGTGGAACAGAGGCATCACCAGCATCGTACGGTCGGCCGAGGTGAGCTGGTAAGTTTGCTGGATGTTCTCTGGCATCAAGGGTTAGCACGCACTTGCTCCACAGTCTGGGAGTCATGGGAGGTTACATACTCATGGTTCGGGTTAAGTTGCGATGGGTAAGGGGAACCTAGGTCAGGAGTAGTCAAGGTTAGCTGTAATCCGTACTAGGCAGTGTCCCGCGCTCTACTCTCCGGCGGCACTTACGACTTTCGGCCTCGAGGTTGTACCACTGTATTTCATCGATCCTGTTAGCCAGCCCTTACTAGACCCCAAGCTTACTATATATCAAATCTAATTCATACCTTGTGTGCAAAACGAGAGCAACGTCATCAGGCTGTGGCTGCTGAACAGGCTGCTTGCCCCTGAGTTGTCCCTGGTCCTTCACATCTAGCACAACCTCTCCCTTGGCGGCATCCCAATAACACTCGGCAATGGCCGCCTTGAACCGCCTCGCTGCCCTAACAGCAGGGGTGTTCTGGGCGACGGCGCCCTTTGGAACCAAGACCAGGGCCGACTTGACGTCGTCAATGTAGAACTCAAACTCATCCTGCTTGTACCCAGGGTTCAGCGGCGCGGCAATAGCGCGCTGCCACGACGTAGCCAGGAACGAGACGATGAACTCGTAAGAGTTGACGAGGGCGATCGAGACGGGTGCCCCGGTCTTGATGCCGAGGTTTGCGAGCTTGGCCTGGAACTTTGCGATCTCGGCGTTGAGCCCACTGTAAGTGACGGTCAGGGGTACGGGCTTTGAGGGGATGATGACAGCGGTAGCGTCACGGGAGCCGTTGATGGCGGTCTTGAGTGTCAATGACATGGCGATATTGGGTTGCCCGCGGGAGAGAGTATTCGATAAATATCCAAAAAGAGTAACAGCGAAAAGCCTTTGTTCGGAGAATAGATAGATTCGGCTTAAGATCGAATATATCCTTCAATCGGAAGATCTAGGGTGAAGGGACGGATAGATATTGATATAGATGGCTGGGCCGGCCCGCGATAAGATGCCAATAGAATGGATTGATGTATCTACTAGTCGTGAGATGATTTTTGAGATGGGGTGAAGAAAGGAGAGCTCTGTCCGAGGTCTGCCACGGAGATACTTGAAGCTCTCAATGTTTTAACAGGTGTGCTCGTGCTTGAACTTACTTTCGTATGCTGTCACTCGGCAACTCGCTGATGGCGCAATTGTGGAGCTTGAAATGCACAGTAATCGAGGAATCCACAGCCTATTAAACCCCCTCGGCACGCAAATCCGTTTGATGGTCTTGGGGGTTTAGCGGCCTTCTGCGACCCTGGTCCACTGTCCACGACACGTCCTTGGTGGGGGTGCTTCAGGGCGTCCGATGGCCAATCAGCGCTGAGGTATTGCGAGTAGTGCACTACAAAGTACTTTGTCAAACATTGATTGAACCCAAGGCTTGGTTCTCAAATCCATCCACTATTGAAGAAACGATCAAGCTAGCTTCTGATCTTTCCAGACTACAAAGTGCAACTCACACAAAGCTTCCTAGTCAACTAGCCCTCTCTCACATCTGGAACAAGGAACACAGAACACGGTCTCTGATAATTATTGAGTGGGAATAGCTCAATCCACCTGCATTTCAGCGTTATACCCTGAAGCGCCCTCTCGCTGCATTCATGTCAGCTCCATCGCAGCCTCCCCCTCCAAAGGGAGGTGGCGGCCTTTCTCTCTACGCGAACCTCCTCGAGTCCTCGGGCGACGCGTCGGCCACGATATCGAGCGCGCCCGTCCTGTACAATGAACCCGCGGAACCACAACCCACCAAGAAGCCCTTAGATTCAGGTGCGCGACGGATACAGCTCTCTCCAGACTAGCAGCTCCTCCTCCTAGTCCCTCCCTCATTACTCACGCGTTTCTCTTTTATAGCCCTCCGCTTCCAGCCCATACGACGCCCGCAAGTCAAGCAAAAGCCGAAACCATCCTTCCCCAAAACGATCCCCGGCGCCATGCCATCCAAACCTGCCTCCTCAGCCGAACCCACCCCAACTTCCGCCACGATCACACCCGCCGCCGCCGCTCCGACACCGGTAGCGAATCCTCCTGCGAAGAGTAACCTCGCGGCTTGGACCGTGACAGGCGACGAGTGGAAGTACAGTGCTGCCCCCAGCGAGAAGCGCCAGCGCGGTGGCCGGAGGAAAAAGAAGAAAAGGCAGGAGCAGATGGAGACCGATTGGGATGAGCTGTACGACCCCACTAGGCCGACAAACGTGGAAGAATATCTTAGGAGCGATGAGCGTATACGAGAGATACACGAGTGGAAGGATTTGCTGTACAGGCATAGGAGGAGCCGGGAAGATTTAACCTCCGATAGTGACGGAGAGGATCGCAGAGAGCCTATGTCAAGTATGTTTTTCAATGATCGTCCTCTTGGAGCCGTCATCATTCTAACCACCATGGAACCTATCGCAGATCAATTTGCCCCGCCACCGAATTAC
>SJVG01000476.1:0-28835 GCA_034774675.1 Scedosporium minutisporum
GGGGGAGGGCGGGGTGAAGAAGGAGGCGATGTAGATTGTTGAGTTGGTTCCTGAGGGCTTGGTTATGGCTTGGGGTACGGCGTTTTGGAAGGGTAAGTTTGGTTCGGACTTGGCTTGTAGAATTGGGGCTTTGCTAGAGGAGTCGAGAAGTGGTGAGCCGAGGACGGCGTGGAGGAGCGCCAGCAGTGGGTATGTATGCTGGTATCGCATCGTGTTCTGACAGTTCGAGCTCGGTTGTCTGCGGTGGCTATGGATGATAGTAGCATCCTGGTCTGGTTGGTCCTTTTTGGCTTCTAACTGTCTAGACGGCATGATGGGTTGTGAGACCGCCGAGTTGCTCTGTGATTCATGATGTCTTAAGTTGTGTGTGTGATGAAGGCAGGTACGACCCAATCGAAGTTTGGGCACCTCCTGCCTGTAGAACTAGACACCCCCTCTGGATTTTCCATCGATTTGATACGGACTAAATCTCAACAGAGCACAAAAAGGGAAGGAGCACGAGGGGAAAAAAGGCCAAAGTCTCACAGTCGTTTCGAACCCACAACCTCCCCAAGCTTCGCCTATCGCCTCAACTCCATCCTCCAACCTCGAGATATCACGACCTCAAAAGAGCATCCCAGCAAGCAATTCCTGTGGTGAGGAAAAGAAAAGAAAAAGAAATTATAAAATATAGATAAATCTACCAAAAAAGAATTCCTACTTCTCCCTCCCCAATTCCCAATTTCCCTTTCCCATTTCCCAGATTCCTCCACGTCTCATGGTTTGACCAGACCGGGTTCCACGCCGGCGCCTTGCGGAAGTAGTTTGTAAGCAGTGCGTCACCGCTCGACCACTTGAGCTTCCATGAGACGTTGAGAATCTAGAGCTGAAATCTCATATATAACACATAAGCCAACAATGACCAACACTCGGGAGGAAGGCGCGTTCTAATCGAATTTCCACTGGGAATTTACACGGATTTATGACCTTGAACTTCGTTGATTTGGTCTGGTAAGCATATTAAAAAATCTCGAGACAGGATACGATAGATTAGACAGTAATTCATTAAGACTTAATGCTATCACAACATCTCCGATGATCGAATACACCATCCCAACAATGCCCTCCACCATACTCTTCTATCCAACGCCATTTGATGATAGTACACTTTTTCGACGCCTCATACATCCCCGACCCCATAAAAGTACATGTAGACAATATAGCAGTACATGACAGAAGAAAATATAGGCTTGGCGTAGGCCAGTAAATAACACACCACCCATCATTTGTGTGGTGGTAATCACATATTCCATGCATACGCATGCGTCGACTTCCTTACACCCTTCTCCCACTCCGGCTTCCCCTTCTGATATCCATTCTTATACCTCGCGCCCATGGCCTCGCCCACGGAAATAGGCTCCTCCATGGGCATCAACTGCGGCTGCGAATGGTACGGGAGCACGCCCTTGAGCGAGACCGGTCTACCCCTGCGCCCGCCTGATGATGGCGACGTACTGGCGGCCGGGGGTTTCCTCTGGCTTCTGATAAGCTCCTTCAACTCGTCGTCGTCGGCCGTGATTTGCGCCTTGATAAAGGCAAGAGGGTCCTCGACGTCCTGCTGAAGCGATTGCATGACGGGCGTGCGAGGCGTGTAAGTGATCCCCTCCAGTTTCGGCGCATGCTTCTCGGGGACGACGGCCGGATCGAGCCACGCCTCAGGCCCCTTCTCCAGCAGCTCAACGATATCGATACTCTCGCCGTGGGGGATCGGCTCTGGGTGGCTCGGCGTGACGCAGTCCATATCAACCTCCTTCCTGAGGACCTGGTCGATATCGACGGCCGAGAAGAAGGCGACCGACTGCGGTAAATCGTTGATGCCGATCTGCTGAGAGAACATGGCACGCGTCCATAGGTTGGCGACCTGTAGCGCCATGGCGGCGCGGTATCGCTCGTGGTCCTTGACAAGGTAGCGGATCTCGTCGTGCACAGTGATGGCCAGGCGGGCGTCGATGTTGAACCGTCGAGTGAGGTAGTCCATCGATACGATGAGGAGGTGGAGATAGTCCTGGCCGGAGGACTGAATGGCCCAGTTGATGCGGGAGGTGAGGTAGCCGCCCTTGCTAATAAACCTGCTCATCAGGGCCTCTGTGATACCGGCTCCGAGCACGGGCGTCCGCGGGCGTTCTTGCTCGGCAAATTGCTCCAGGGTGTTGAAAACGAACGACTCGGTGCCGCCGCGCCAGAATGGCCGCTTACACAGCGTCTTTCGGTTCGTCCTCTTTCCCTTGGTCGTAGCGTAGAGCTTCGAGGCAATCTCCATCGTCTCCTTCTCTGACAGGGTGGGATTGAACTGTCGGAGAAGCGTCGCCGCGAACTTGAGGCCTGCGCCGTAGATGCGGCCGTAGTTGAATACTTTGGCGTCATTCCTCGTTATTCCTAGAATGCTGGCCGTGCGCGAATGGAGGTCGGTCCCCGCAGCCTTGCTTCCTTCTAGAGTCATGAAGCCGATGGCGTTTCCTCCGTGAAGCTTGAATGTCGCGTCTCCGCATAGACTGGCAATCCAGAGCTCTTCGGAGTCCACGTCGGCACCGACAAAGCTGTATCCTGGCGGCGCCTTGACCATGGCTTTTAGCTCAGAGCCCACTCTGTTCTTCTTCGCGTTACTCGCTGTAAGCCAAGTGTTCTCCACAGCTCTTCTCGTGATGGTTCCCATTGGAATAATTTGTGGCAGAATAAAACCGTATTCGTTATCATCCTTCTTCTTGCGGCGGAAGGACTTGTCAAAATCGCTCTGGTAGACAACCATTTGCGACATGATCCTATCCCTCGCGCTTATCCAGTAAGAACAGGACGCGTTCATCTCGAGAGCCTCTTTCGCGTACGAGTACTCAGACGAGAGTGTTCCGTTTTCAAAATAGTTTAGGTAGCCCTTAGCCATCGGGTTTGCGCACCGAGCAGACGGGCCATCTTTGTGAGGTAGTTTAAAGTAGACCCCGTCGAAGTCCTCGCGAAGAGCTTCTATCTTTTCATCGGTAAAGTCGCATTGCACCACTTGCTTGTTCGTATACTTGGCGGCTTCTTTCCGCGAAACACGAAACGTCCATCCGTACGTATCCGACCAGACCAACGGATGGCCATCCCAGGAGAGCCTTAGAAGCAACGGTGCGATTCGCGTGCGTACCGTGATATTGATAGGCGCATCGTTCTTGGCGAACAGATCCTTGTACCATTTGGGCATGCCCGGCTTCTTTTGTCGAGCGGCAGGTCGAGGAGGGTCCCCCTTCTTTTTGCCCTTGACCATCTTAATTTCCTGGCCCGACCAGTCGAGCTGCTTCAGCCAGGGGTCAGTACTCCATTTATCAGGATCGTCCTTGATTTCAAGAGCCTTTTCTGTGAGGGTGATGAGTCGTTCCTCTACGGCATCGCTGAGCTTCTGGTATGTCGCTTCTGCGCTGTCGATATATCTCTCCCAAGATTTGTTGACGGGGAGAATTACGGACGATAAGTGTCGGAGGGCGGCGAAGCTGACGGGGTGAGGGCAGACTTCTAGGAAGTTGGGGAAGACGACCTGGTACACGCGATGGGTGATGGCAACGTCGGCGGCGCAATAGTCCATCAGCTCATCGAGCTTCGCGAGCACTTCTTTCCTGTCGAGCTCGCCAAAGTCGTCGCGAACGGCTTTGTCAATGGTGACGTTGAGGTGGAACTTCGCGACGTCGCGCAGGGAGTTGATGGAGCTTCGCTCGACCCAAAGTTCCTCCTCTTCGTGGCGAATGGCCGAATTATGGAGAAGTTCGGCGAGGGCGAGGTCTTCGGTCTGGCTCGCGATGCGCTCGCGAAGCTCTCGGTTCTTTTTATGTTTCATCCAGGTCGGGCGCTGTTGAGAACACATTCCGTTTACGGCGACGTGAAGGGACATGGTGTCGATGAACGAGTTGCGAGATTGCTTAAGATTATACTCTTCTAATATCCTCGCGCGATCGTAGCCTACGTTATGGCCCACGATGATCCGGTCCTTGGTAGGGTCCCCGAGAGGAACGAGGTGTCGGTTCGACTTTGACTCTCCGAGCAACCAAGGCGAGAGCCACATGTACCAGGCCGTGGGGCTAGCGGCGCATGCCATGACGGCAAACGGGCTCTCGTTCCACATCACCTCGGTATCGAAGCATATCGCATCCTCCTCGGGGGCCTCGACAGGCTGCGACGTGCCGTCTGGTAGATATTTGGTCCAACCACTCTTGTGCATCCATTTCCGCGGCTTCGGTGGAAAGCTTGCCAAAGCAAACTTTTTGGAGAGACTCAGGTAAGGTTCGGCGCAGTCGAGGCCAAGCTTGTAGAAGTGCTCATCGAGGGTTCGGCCCTGGAGCGCAGGGAGATCGAATGCGATGGGTTTGCCGTTATCGTTGTTCTTTCCGAGCAGATCATGGCGCCGTAGGTGATCTTTCGCAAGCTCAACAAGGGTCGGGGGAGGTGGCTTGCAGCCGTCGGGGAATATTTGGCGATGGACGTGACTACTAAGATGCTGGACACCGATTTCGCTAAATCGCGCTTGCGACGGCACTTGAAGTGATGTTAGATAGAAGTTTTAGCCATTTAGAATTGGATGGAAAACATGGAGGCCAGCTCGCGGACTGATCAGATTAAGCTGCACGTACCAGCCAAAGTCCGAGCTAGGGAATCGTTTGAGTTGGTCGCAAGCGAAGGATCGATTGAGGCGACAGATTTCCAGCGAACGTGGTATGCGTAGAGATGGGGATATGGTAATGTTGCTCGTGGTATCCTATAAAAGGAGGCTGTCATGGGACGGCGGACATGCCTGGCGGCGGAATACACCATCGTTTCTGCAGCAGGACATTACCGCATAGATTCGGGTCTCGATTGTCCTCAAATAAATGCAGTATCAGGGCCTCATCGACCGCAAGCCATTCATATTCGCATGTTTGGGAATACTGGTGCGAACTCGATGACTAGAGGAGCTGATCGGGGATGGATCTGATGAAGAGCAAAATCATGGTTGAACAGTTTGAAGAATCGCGACGAGGGCAATTTCACACGTGCCCCACAGTCGAGTTTCTTAGCACCAAGACAAGACCCAATGACATCTTCCGGAATTAGCGTTTCGAGATCGAAAGAGCACAACGGCATCAGGATATAATAACGGGACGACTAAACAATAAGAGTAAACACAAATATTTAATGTTCTTCGAATTTTGCGTCGAGTCTACACTAGTGTTGGTGTTGAAGCTCGAACAATGAAGAGTGGGATGAGTGCCTCAGTTGAATTATCTACAACCACTCAGACATTTTCGAGCGCGGTTGTAGGCAGCTGGTTTTGTCGTGTTGAACAAAAGTCGGCGACACAACAATGAATTATACAATGCTTCGTGCACTAATTACTACTTCGTAATCACCATGCATCATTATGATGCTGCAAGTGTAGAAGTAGCCAACAGGCAAGCAACGTCAAACGAATGAATGCGTCTTGAACAGCAGCCAAGTTTAGTTCTGCAATCCTGTTGAAGTCGGGTCGCGGACGAGATCTGCCAAAGTGCCAACGACTAATACCACCGATGTACGATCTTCTACTTGGGGGGCATCGGTCTTGACATTACGCACTTTATAAAGCCACTTGGTATCCTTGTCTCACATAGACTTAACATACTCAAGGGACTACTACGAAGTACGCCGTATAGATGTAGATGCATTCGTGGCTCGAGGCCAAGCCTATGAAACATACTTATTCGGGAAATATTTGCGATCTTGCAACCTTTCTAAGAAGCAATGCGAGAGTGGTAGAACTTCGAGGTACGACGTAGGTCTATGAACTTAGCTTAGAAGAGAGGGAAAAGGAAGAAAAAAGACACCTCCGCTGGCTGTCTCCGACACAAAGGACTGAGAAATCTCCGCGGCTAGATCTTCACGAATCAGGACTGTCTGACATATCTAGTCGTGGTTGAGGCGGCGGAGATTCGATGATGGCAGGAGAGTCTATCGTCCTATGGATCGCAGCGCAGATGTGACTGGTCTCTCCCTACATTTAGCCCCCTCGGAATGGGGCAGGCGAGTGTACGAGGGTGAGACAACTCGGCCCGGGACATGCACAACTTTGGATCGCCGACTGAATTTTCTAGATTAAGTTCTTGCCCGCCACATTGGTACAAGTCCCATGGACAAAATGTCGGGCTCGGTCAGGACGCTGCGTTTGGAGATGTCCTGGGCCTGGCCCAGGATTCCATTGGTCGTCCCGTCCTTGCATCCGTGATGCATCACATGCTGACCAGACCAGTCTGGGGTGGTCGGTCACCGGGAGAAACGGAGACTGCACGCACAAGGGATGGGAGACTTGGGAGCAAGGGTGGCTGCTGCTCCTGCAACCACTTAATGGCGCCCTGTGCTATTTACACAACTGCTGGATGGAGGGCAGAGATTAGACTGTCGTCTCTTAATTATTCACAGCATCATGGTAATTGAGGTGGCTACCCCTCGTCGAGGTCACTCTCCAGGCTCAACTTTTCTCTAAGCGTCGCACGCCTTCTGGTACAGGTCGTCTACATAGTGCCAAGCCGATGTTAGGAAATCTAAGCTGTTGCCCAACCCGGCCTGCCCTTCTCGGCAAGAGTGGAAATTTGTGGCAACTGGTGAGAGTAAAATAGGGAGCCAGCGGAACGAGCACCCGGCAGGGCCGCGCTGCACTTCGTGGTCTGACAGAACAGCATGGCTAGGCCCTCGAGCAGCGTCGGGGTTGCATCGAACTCCCCTTTTCGAATCACATTGAATCGTTTTCACCTGGACTCAGACACTGGACAAACGGGAGGCACCAGGCTGCCTGCCTACTTCGTCCGCACCAGCATTCAGCTCCACGCCACTGCAAAATAGCGGCCTTAACCTTTTCAAAGTGAAGGAGCAGGAGCTGCCCTGTTCCACCCACCGTTTGGTGCATGGTGCACCACACACTCGAGCCGCCTAGCCCCAAATTCCCATAGCCTGGATCCCGGCCGGTCTTCCCTCGAGGGGCTCAGCCAAGGCAAGGGCTGGGTAGTATAATAGATGGCTCTCCCCTCTCGCTCGCTTGCCGACGATGCTTTAATCTCATGGCCCTTTCCATCTCCCTTGACCGACCATTATTTTCCCTTTTTCATTTGAGCAACTGGGGGGTTTCTTTTGTGATTTTCTACCGAACTAACCTTTCTCACCTGCAACATCTGGTCCTTGAAATCGGAACTAATACTTCGTCGCTTGAGCCCTCAGGCTCTAGAACTGTGAAGGTGTCTCTAGTTGCGGTGCCCAAAATTTCCGTGGTCGACAGACAGTTTGAGAAGATCACCTCGGCCTCGATACGTCCCCTACGAGCTGGCCGATTCCTACTTTCTGGCATCTTTATTTCCCGTCTCTTTATTCGATTTGCTCCCTCGAGATCGCAGAAGTGAGGCGACCAAGACTCGATCATCCAACATTTCCCGTTATCGGCTGTCATCGCCAGCTGTCCTCGACTGTCAACTTTAGACTGACTTCGGAATGTGATGCGGCGACACAGTGTTATATTGTCGACTCCAGGCATCACACTGGACTTTATTACACTGGGTGTCCGTGGGCACTGGGCACATTGTTTGGTGCATTGATCAATCAAATTTCAGTCCATGAACAGTTGTGGCAGCTGTGGCATGGCGAATAGCACTGGAGGAGCTGGTGATCGCCTCCCAATCGGTTCGCTCATCCATCACCACCACTTTGAAGGTAACAATTTCGGAGTCTCCAAACTCAATCGCCACCATTACTAATTTCCCGTTTTCCTTCCCCGTTGACATAACCTCAATCTACTTCTTGCCTCCTACCTCTTTCCTCTTGCCTCATATCTCCTACTTCGTATTTGCATTGTCTTCCATTGGAGCGCCAACCACCCTCGACCCCTCTGTTATTTGTTATTCTGTTGTGATTATGTGGATGACATCGCGAGAATCCCACGGCTAGAGCCTCCATCTGTTTTCTTAACCCCCCTTCCGCCTAAACACCCCGCCCAAGCGCTTCTTGATCTGATTCTCACCACACCTTCTTTGTCCATCCTCGCCTCTTTATCCTAACAACGCCTACGAAAAGAGATAGCGACTCAATAATCGTTTTTTGACTAGACGAAAACCAATCCTCGTTCTTCCAATACCAGATCCCGGCCTCCGCTTCTCAACCTTCCTGCGAAACACCAAACCCTTTACAAACTGAGGTTGCTTTCTTCGAACGATCATTCCCCAACGTCCCGTCGACTGACCCGACGCTCTTGCCGTATCCGTTACCCTCGATCTTTCCTGCTTCCTATGCCAGTTCCAGGCCTCCGTTCCTAGGCCTATCGAGTCCACCGAGTCTTTTTGGCCACTTCCATTCGAACCAAAACCTCGAGACTGACCCCGACCGCGGCTACGGCTTGGGGATTTTTAGCAGCAACGCGACCTCACTACGACTTTCTAGACTCTCTAGAACTCGAACCCCCTTCCACCAGACTTCCCAGCTCACGAGGATCAATGTAACCTCTCCTTCCGCTGCCACCACATTTACCCGTGACTTTGATCTGTACGAGAGCCCTACGCCGAACCCCGATCAAGAAACGTCTACTGTACCCCCGTCTGGTTCGTCGTGTATCGCTGTGCCGCCAACGCCCTCTCGAGGGTTTGTAACCGCGTCGCCCTTTCCCTTTTTGTCAACATCTGTGAACATTGAAAGTTTCCCCTCCGCTCCCACAACACGCGAGCCTACACATCCGACACAGACCATGTCTTCGAGGAAGCGGAGTAGTGCCGCCGCCGGGTTGTCCGGAGCCCCTGTACCTAGCTCGAGTCCTACGACGACGACACCTAAGAGAAGGAGGCCAACATCTTCGTCGAGCTCCACGAAGCGCCAAAAAGCCACCCACGCCGCGACGAGGGACGACGTATTAGAATGGTCAGACTCCGATAACGACCCTGACGTTATCGACTTACGAGATCCTACGAAGGTCCCCGAGCTCTTACTGCAACGGCAGCAGAAGAAGGCGGAACGTGTTAAGTTGGGGGCTTTTCAGTGTGCGATATGCATGGACCAAGCGACATCACTCACGGTTACACATTGTGGTATGTTTTCTAGGGAACCTTAAATACTTCCCCCCTCCTCAAACCAAGTTATTGACATTTTGTTTTAGGTCACCTCTTCTGCGGGGATTGCCTCGTATCGGCGCTAAATATAGAGAACCAGAAAAACAAATGCCCCATATGCCGACAAAAAATCGAGAACAAGCCACGCGACTCCTATAAACAGACAACTAAAGGTTTTTGGCCACTGGAGCTTAAGCTCATGACGAGTACGAGAAAGGGGAAACGATCAGATGGTTGAGAAAAGCGAGCGGCACACCTAATATTGAGAGTTGCACAAAGTGATGGGATGGCTGTATTTTAGGGCGGATTACGTTCTTCGTCGTACTCAGGATACACGTTACGCAGGCCTTGCACATTAGAGGAGGGGCAAAGCTTCTGTATATACCTGAGGAGTTTTTCTCTTATGGTCTCAATTTCTGGAACTGGGTTCATGTTCATTAGAGGGGCGCTTCCTTTTGCTGCAACGGGGAGCATTGGACATTGGAACTTCATGAGACAAATGATGGCATTTTTTTCATCGGGGAAGGGAGCATTGGCGCTAGGGTTAATTACTGTCGTGTATTTAAACCTTTTCTTTCTCTTCTTGTCACTATCTGTGAGGGTGTTTCCATGTGTGTGCGCGCGGATGAAGTAAGTGTGTGCTCGATGATTTTGCCATACCGTTCGACATGTGGTGCCTGAGACTCGGCCATGTTCGTACGTCGTCCAGGCGTCCCTCAAGCAGGGAGCTTCCCAATATGACCGGGCTGTGAAGAAGCAAGATGGCCCTACGAGTCCGAAAGCTGCACATGAGTATTTCACTGGTTGAACAACAGTCCGAACATCTCAAAACGTGGTATGTTTCCATTACTTATCTATCCTGCTCCAACCCTGCCGTGATCTTTTTTCACTCGAGTTACATCTATGCCTACACATCTCCCATGCTCATTTTCTTTTCTTTTGCTTTTTCGTTTTCTTCTTTCTTTGAATTTTTTAATGGAATAGAATATCAGATACCCTCTTCGGCTCAGGTAAAACTTCATTTTCAAACTATTTTCCGCGCAAGTTAGCATTGAACAGAAGGGACAAAGGGACAAAGGGACAGCAAGATAAGGATCCATACCTCCAAGAACCCCGTCGCAATAATCATAACAACAAACGAATCCGCCAACTCGCCGATCCTCTCCGCCAGCGCCTCCTCGTCTGCGCCCCCGACGTGCCCGATGCCCGCCGAGCGCTTGAGCGTGTGCGCGACGAGCATGCGGTGGTCGGTCAGGAAGCGGCGGCCTTGGGGCAGGTTGTGGGAGCCGCGGCTGACGAGGGCGGCGCCGATGATGCGGGCGACTTTGGCGAGGAGGGCGTAGTGGTTTGTGAGGGCTTGAGGGTTGTTCGGGTCTGCATTTTGGAGGTTAGTGGGTCACATTTTCACGCTATCGGAGGAGAGGAAGGGGAGGGGGACACGAACTAATTTGGAGCTCGGGGTCGACGGAAAAGAGGCGGGAAGCTTCAACGGCGCGGAAGAGATTCGCGTGCAAAACATATTTCGCACCCTCTCTCGTCTGGCAGAGCTGCAGCAAGAGCGCGAGCTTCGCATCATGGTAGTGCTGCTGTTCCGGCTTCCCAGACTGCAGGATCTCCTGGCTCTCGAGCATGATATTCCTCAGCGAGTCCACGAGCACGCCGATGAAGTTGAGCCTGTTAAGCGTGTCGACGATGTGGCTGTCGCGCTCCTCGCTACCGAGATGGACGAGCGCAGAGAGGAGGATGAGGGCCGCCGTTTGGCACGCCGGCTCTCCGCCGTACGCGTCGTCGCAGATGACATTGGCCAACCTATCGCCGTACACCTGGATCGTCTTCATCGTCTTCTGACGCTCGGAGAAGGCCGCGCCTTCATCTACTATGCCTGTAAGGTAGCGGTAGCAGATGCTATAGTAAACAGTCCTGAGCTCGCTCTGGTCTGCCCACTTGCCAATGGCCTGTAGACACGTTTGGAAGAGCTGGTACAACTTGTCGCCTACCAGATGGCTCATTTCGGCGGCTTTGCCGTTGACGCTCTCTGGTCCTGCAGGCGGAGTAAGATCTAGTTTGAAGAGGAGCACCTTGGCAAGCTTGGCGAGTTCGTAGGCTAGGGGCTGGCGTTCCGACGCACACGATTCGAGGTTGGGCAGAATCGTCTGCAGGGTTTGTAAGTAGAAAGATGTCCGCGCGCTACCCTGCAAGTCGTTCGACTCGATCATGATGAGTACGAGGTTTACCCACGCCTTGAGAAGCTTAAGGCTTTGGGACACCATTTGCACCTGTCTGTTGGACGACATGAGGTACTCGAGAAGGCAGGCTTCTTCTCGATTGATGGCAATTAGATCCTGCGGCGAGATGAGCGACGCAACGTCTCTCGCCTCGCTGTGCCTAAGAAGCAAGATCTCCTTGATTTGGTCAATATTATAGACCTGATTACCGTCCCCGTCGTCCACGATGCAGACATTGACGTCTAAGCCGTTGTAGAAATCCAATAATGGCGGCGAGATTTCCCAAGACTCGAATGGCAAGATGAAATCAAAGAGTTCAAAGACAGAGCAGGCCGGCATCACCTCTTGGGCACTTTGGGGGATCTCGCCCCGTAGCGCGTCAAAAATTCTCCGCTTGTATGTTGGGAGATTCGCTTGGGATACGTCGCAAAGCTCGATCGCGATGTAATCGAACACAGCTGCGCGATGAGACATGAAGTCCATGAGAGTAACCGCGCCGTCTGTAAGCGGGAATTCCATCGCCACCATAGAAGCTCCCTCCCAAAGAAGTTCTGGGGATATTGTCTGCTCTTCTCGCGAGACGGCGAATACAAAGTCGATGTTCCTCAACTCATCGATCACCAGCGGAGCGGTTAGAGGCGAGCTCCAGAGAATCTGAAGAATCCGGAGCGCTTTGTACTTGAGTGCCATGAGCCACTGCCGGATGCCCTGTTCGTCGAGGGTGGAAATACCATTCCAAAGTGTAATCAAGCTATGGAAGACGGACGTTCCATTGTAGAATGGGCTGTTGGGTTCAACCGAAAGTCGATCTACCTCACACTGAAATCCTAGTAGAAGATGCGCAATGGAGGGTTTCCTGGGAGATTCACGTAGGCATGCATACAGGAAGTCTAGGATATAGATCTTGATCATGTAGCTTGGCGAATCCATCTCCCGGCCTGGTTCAAGGGGAGCATCCAAGTCAGCCATGAAGGAGCGTGCTATCGCCTCATTGTCGCCGTCGGCCTCCAGCGCAACAATGGCTTTGTTGCGATGCGCATGAGCCCCGCCCTGCCATGACCAAGCAGCAATTACTCGCGAAGTAACAGATATTCGCTCGAGAAGCTTGAGACAGGCAAGGGTGAGATCGGGAAGTCCAAGGCCACAGAAAATTCCGAGGTCAACAATGAGATTAATATGGCCCACCAAGCCATCCTCAAAGGAAGAGTAGAGTGATGTGGAACCGGGAAGCCTCTGGTACGTCGACTGATTCCTGATAAGAGGCCTGACGATGTCGAGGTAAGTAGCTTGGAGGTCAAGGATTCGGGAGATGAGTGAAATTGCTTGAAGTATGCCGAGAATTAAAGGGGAGTCAGGGGATGAGTTGCCGACTTCAGCGGCGGGTTGGTGAATTGCCGCAAATACAGCAGCAACAGCCTTCTCTGTAAGCATCCACTCCATCACGCGGGCGAACGGGTGTAAGCGGACATAGGTGGCAAGGTCGCTTGTGGTTATCGCCGAATCTATCGGCAGGTTCGTCGAGTTTGCGAGGATAATGAGGTCTTCATTAAATGTGTTGAGACAGACAAGGGCGAAGTCTAGACATCGCAATCTAAGCATCCGTGCCTGGTTCTTGTCTGTGAGCTCATCAACCTTTCGCGACAGGATGTGACCCAAAACGTAATCGACAAAGCCGTCAATGCCGGGCATTCGATATGATGACCCTAGAGTCTCTGGGAACGGTAGAGAGTCATTCAATGGACTAGAGCCCTCGACCGGAGTAAGCAGAGAGGTGAGAAGTAGGGTAAAGGCGTATGGCTCCTCAAAGCCATTGCTGATCTCTTCTAGTACTCGCTCCGGGGATACCGTTGGACCGAGTTGGGAGAGTTTTGGATATCCCGCAGGATGGCCGGAAGGTGGGAGGCTGTACGCGCCAGTTGTCCAATTGTCAACGTGCGTCCACATCGCATGGCATTCTTCTACTGATTTTCTCGTCATCAAAGCCCCCAAAGCCCAGAATGTGCAGGCTCGGAGACGGGGCGGAATTTGACTGCTGGCGAGCTGGAAAAGGATATCGGCCAAGTTGAATTTCTGTTCATGAAGCAAATAGAGCCGCGCAGTCTCGCTCTCCGTCGCTAACTTCGTGATCAGCCGCAAGTAACATTCCAGCATCATAGCCGACTCGGGTTCAGCCTCCATTATTGCGGGCGTAGGCTTGCCCGGGCGGAAGGTTGCCTGGGGTGTGGGCGCAGGCTTTTCCCGTATCTTTTCCGAAAAGAAGTTGAGTTCCTTGAATATTTGCGACCAAGTCAATGATAGGGATTTTCGTAGCTTCCCAGAGGCGTGGTGCCCTTCGTCCATGAGGAATTCGTGCGCGGACGTTGCGCATTCTTCGTTCTCAGAGATTGCTTGGAGCATTTCACAAAAAGCTGTCACTAATGGGGTGGACGCTCGCCGTGATGCCCAATGCATAAAACCTGCTAAATTCGAGTCCGGATCGGACCAGAAATTGGCCGCTGCTTCAGGGCGACCTTCGTAAGAGTAGGCAATGATGATGAGGAACCGCTCTAGATTTAGGTCATGTTCATGTGTCTGGCTTAGTTGCCGTTGCTCATCTTGCTCAACACGCAGTCGTCTTAAAACATCGGGCAGATTCGTAATGAAGCCGTCGATGAAGACTTCTAAGCGAGCCATCAGTGCCGTTTGGAAAAACTCGGAAAATGGAACAGAGTCGGAAGAAAGATTTGGAGACTTCCGCTGCAACCACGACCTCATACCCATACGGGCGGGGTCTTGCCATTCTACAGACTTGACATCTGCGGCGACTGATAAGAGGAAGTCGAAAGCGCCATCTTTTAAGGATTCCAGGAGTTGTCGGGCCCTTTCACGGTCCTCTGTAAAGTCGTGTTAGTATAAGAGAACGAAGCTATGGAAAAAGCCGTTCGATATTCCTACCTTCATCTAGATCTACAGGAGGCACAATGGTGCCCTCTTCTATATCATCGATATAGTAGCCACTGTATTCGGCTAGCCACCATACCCGGAAGGCGGCCTGTAAATACGGTAGCGCCCATTGTTCTGGCTCTTTTGGACACACGGCATCATTCAGCTTCCTTGCCTGGTTGAGCCCACTGTTGGACTCCACGGAACCTAAATGGGTCACGAAGGCGCCTAGAGGGGGGATTCTGTGGACTGTTTTGAAGAGTTAGCAAACAGTGACGCAAACCAAAGGGGTTTCCATGGTTTATAAGAATAAACGTACCGAGTAAGCTGTCATACTTATCAGTGGCTTTGAGTTCGGCGAGGAGGCTCTTGAAATCATCTTCCTGTCCAAGATTGGTTTCAATGGCCCTACACATGATAATGGCCATAAGCTCGTGCTGCTGAATGAGGCTCACACGGGAAAATTCGACCGTCTCGAGCTCCCCGGCAAGTTCTGGAGTTTGGCCTCCCGCAAGGACAGCCGCGGCAGTTATTTTGTCGTTGAGCTTTTGGATCCATGCCCTGACATCCTTCATGGCAGCCATGCACCGAGGCACAATCCGCAGCGAATCCTTCACGGCGAACACCCCTTCGCGCAAATATTGTGTAGCGTAATCGTATACTGGGCCGTTTTCGGTCTCCGCTTCGCGGTCGAGATCGATAAGGAGACGGATGATGTCAAGGACATACTTCCGGTGTTGGTGGAATCGTATTATAGAACACTCGAGAAGCGATCGACCAAGGATACCGGGGTCATCTTGCGAATCGAGAACAATAGCGGCAGCTTCGATTTCATTTATTTCAACTTCGTCTGAAAGGTTCAAGACATTCTGCTTGAATTCGTCATTGATCGAGTATTCCTCCCCGTTTACAGTAACCTTGCCTATAAATAGGAGTAGCGAGGTTAGAACTGCTCCGGTGACAAGGGCGGGTCTCAAACCATACCGGAGTTGATTGCATTCCGACTTTCAGCACTTCTTGCTGGACGACTCCACACCTTCTTGAGCTCTTCTTCGAAAATATCAAGCACGGAGCCATCGTCCCGAAGGAGGTCGAGATTCTCATGGCGGCCCTCAAGAATAGATAAAAAAATTCTGTCCAAGGTCTGGAGGGCGATCAACGTTGTCTGTTCGGCCATTTTGGTTGTAAGGGGACTATCGCATCGTTGCTGCGATCAACTATCTTCGGGAGCGCCAGGGAGAATCGAGGAAAGTTGCGGCCGAATGCGCGAGTCCGGTGGACAGAGACGCTAAATCCAAGTGCACGATTAGGCCGACCCCGCGTCTTGCACCGCGTGGCTGGATGGATCGGAGGCCTTGGATTGGGAGCCCAGAGCGCTGAGTTGGGTGAGTCGTGGTGTTGATGGGCGGCGTTTGTTGACTTTGGGTTGCGAGGCTGATGAATGTTTCTACCATCGCGACTCTTTTTTTCGGGAGAGCTCCTAGGAAAGCTATGACAGTGTGAAAATAGACATCCTAAGTTCACACCGTGCTACATGGCTGCTCGTTCTTTTTGGCCCACAGTACAGAAAACAGTGTGATTTGGCCAAGGCGGTGAAGGTTCTGCCGCCTTCAAGCGCGTTCACCCGCGACTTCCCTGGAAGCTCAGCTTGGGCTCTTCACCAGATGCGAAGCTTTTAACACGTAAATATCGTGTCAAGCACTATTCAACTTGATTTCGTTCTTGCTCTTTCAGCATCGTCTTTCGTTTATATTTGATAGGCGCCGTCTTAGGTCTGCCTTGCAATCCAATTCATGACTCAATTTAGGCAGCACCTGCTTCCATCCACCTCGAGCTCTAGCCCCCCAAGGAGCTGAGCCTCGTCTTCTGACATATATCTTCGAACCGTTCCATGGATAACTTATGGGACTTGTTAAAATAACTCAGAGAGCTTGTGCTGCCTGGGGAGAATAGGCATTGTTGCTCTGTCGTGGATTTTAATCTCATTTCCCTCATCAAGATGCCTTCAGTCAAGGGGCACACCGTGAACCAGCTTTCCCGTCCGTAAATGTCCATACTATAAGTAGAAAGACGGTGTACTAACGCTCGGAAAATAGATGATATTGGGAACGGCAGTATCAAGGCCCGGGGAACGGCCTTGGACGGTAAGCTTCCAGTCTTCCTTCCTTTCCCTAGTGACTGAGTGCTGACTTCCGCTCCAGATCTCGTCTTTCTGCTGGATAAGAACGGAAGGAATCCTACTTTGTATTAAAAAGAGAACTCTTCATGTTTTCCTATCGGTATATGGAGTTATTGCTAACCGGTGCTTTAGTTCTGTTCTGGAGGACAAGAGCTATCATCAACTTCTGGAATCCCTATTCAGATGTGTCCTTACTGAGAAATCCGCCTTCTTTGGCCGTGGAAGGGCCGCTGCAACCCTGCGCTTATCTAAATGCGCAAAAGCGATCAGGGCAGTTGTGGAACATGGTCTGTCAAAACTGCGACGGAAGACTACCCTGGCCGTAGTTGACCACATCACGCAGACCTTACCTGGCCCCGACGAGGAATGGATTGAGCCATTGGTGCAGGACTACATTAAAGTCCTTCTTCTCCTTATATCTCGCCCTGCGAATGTAGAACAACTAGTCAGGCAGTCAGCGGATGGATGGGAATCAGTTGTCAACTTTTGCGTCGATGCGATATCCGGGTACCTTAGCTATGTGGATCGAGATGCGAGTGTCCTCGCTCGAGCGTCGCCGGCTCCTGGAAGCACTCCCCTTCCGAGGTCCTCAGGGAGGTCCAGTTCGGATGTCGGTTACAAGGGCCCAGGATACATAAGCAAGACTACACTCCTGGACCTTCTCGAGTGCCTTTATTACCTGGTGCTCACACCCAACTCACCGCTCACTAGAGTCGCGGAAGAGGCATCAAGAATTGTACTGCGCATCTTGAAAATCAAGCAGGCTACACTCAGCCGTATCCAGCAGTTCTCTTTCGCCACGCTCAACACCATCCTGACTCGCATGGAGCTAGAAAATCTAGATTTGGTGAGGAAACTAACAACTGAGTTGCTCTCTGTTGTTTCTCACTGGTGGGATGTTCAAAAGGTGGCCAAGGATGAGATGCTGAAGTCTATAAGAGACGAGATGATACGGACTATGTTCGCGATGTTCCTCCACATCGAGCACCTAGTTCAGATGGATTCCAATGATCAGATTCGCAAGGATGTTGAAGATCTTCTGAACGTCCTGTGGTCCGAATATTCCAGACGGGATGCGTCGGACCAGCTCCGACTTGAAGACTTGAATTTTAGCTCGCTTCCTGTGCCACCTGATTTCTTTAGGAAACCCCTCTTCAGCCTTCAACCCCACGACAAGGAAGCCGAGCGCAAATGGGCAGTACTGGAGTGTCTTGCTTTCTTCGAAAGCGTGTTCTCGAGATATAGGAAGAAAGAGAGAGTTCAGCCGGCCGGTAGTGACGAGCAACCACGGAAGCGCCGTCGGATGGCGCAAGAGCCCAACCGGCTCCGCCAGAAACTAAAATCTGACCCGGAATCTCAGTTTACTGCCCTCCAGCTCGTGCCCTTCCTCGTTGATAGTAAGGTTCTGGCCGATGATGACGTATGGGACGTTGTGGGTGATCTCCTTGGTCTGGTCACTTCCAAACAGATCCAGACTGCATCGTGGGCAATGTTGGCTGCAGCAAGGTGAGTCAAGCTATACAATAAGTTGCACATTCACCAGTGGTCGTACTAACAGTGACACTTAGCTGCGCTTTGAGGGAGGATGCTTCCAACTCATTCTTAGTATCCACATGGAAACAGATGTGGCAGCTGGTTGTGCGTAGTGTCAGCCTTCCTGGTGTCACCCGTGCATCGTGTGTACTCCTCCGCACCCTTTTGGAGGCGGACCTCGTCAGTTACCACGTCATATCAAATGATATTAATGACATCGTCACCACGGCCGATGTCAACGGGCCTGCCGTCCTCACGGACTCTTCTTTGCTGCTCATGTTGCATTTACTACAACTTCGGAATTTGAAGCTCCCAAGCGCCAGCCAATCAACCTGCAACCATGTCATACGTTGGGTTTTTCTCAAGTGGAATCCTGGTACGTTGAAGAAGATTTGAAAAGCCCCTATAGGCCTTGGTCGAGTCTGTAGAGACTAACTTAATACAGAGGATCTTTCATTTGCGTCACTCCATTCCCCATACGTCGCTGCCGTCGACCTCGTCAATCTACTGCGTACTGCGTGCGGTGCAAGCCTTCTCCCGGCATCAAGTGCGCAGCGAGTCTCGGGAGGTTCCATCAGCCAAGCCTGGAAATCCCACTGCTCCGCCGTAGATGTCGGAAGATATCTTCTTCTCTTGGACGAGTCTGAGCTGCGTTCACGCTCTCCCCTGTCCTCTACACGCCCCACCCTCTCAGGAATCCCTGGACAAAAGGCAGACCCTTCGAGCTTTTTCACCTCGAGAAAGTTGGTGTTAGAGCTGCTTTCCCCCAAATTGGAAGAACTTCAGGCCTTATGTGATAGCTGGAACAAGAAGTCCACCGATTCCTTCTCGCAGATCTCTTCTGAACGCCTGCAAAGCTTGTTTATGGCCTGTATCTGCGGATCCATGATCCTTCACCAGCTGGTGGATCTCAACACGAGGCAATCTCGGGATGTTGAGCCCGCGTTATTCAAGCTTCTTGATGATATTCTAGTTACCGTGCTTGAATCCCTCGAATCTCAGTTGTTTTTGGATGTCCTTCTCAGATCGATTCGACCCGTCCTTCCCCTCACTTCCTCGTCAGAGCTGAACTATCTGGTCACGGAACACAAGCCATTACTCTTAATCTGTTCGAAACTCTCCCGCGTTCTGAAAGAGCATGCTGTCCGGCAATCCTCAGGTCAGAATTTAGACGACATGGACATCGACGACGAATTCGATTCACAGACTAGCAAGCCCAGCTCAGCTTCTCGGTCTGCTGAAGTGCCGAGGCAGATCACGAATCTTACCCTAGACCTGAGCGCATACTACGTAGAGACGGCCCTTCTACTGCATCTACTTGAAATATTATCGAGCGATGTCGGGCAGGTTGGTCTCATCCCCGAGGCTTTCCTCGACCACGTAGTGGCACTTAGCGACGAGGAGTTCCTGCTCGGCCAAAATACCATCCTTGAAATATTCCGCTCGGACTTGGTCACAAACCCCCGCGATGCATTCCGGGTCGTTGAAAGGGTTGGAAGTATTATCGGGAGGGTTCCGGAGTACAATTGTTGCGAGGTTGCACTCTCATGCTGCATCAACCTCATTGAGGCCCTGCTACCCGTCTGGATCGACGTCCAACATGACGTTGCGAATATGGTCGGCGATCTTTACCATCATTTCGTGAAGACTTGTTTACCTGGTAACCAACTCTCGCCGAACACCCAGGTTGCGCTCGCCAAGCTACTGCTTTCCATCATGAAAGTTGATACTCAGTACGCGGACAAAATCGGCCTCTCTTCTTGTCGGTCAACTCTATTGTCTATCGAACAGCAAGGGGCGATGGCAGTAAAGTTCTTTGTCGGCGCCAACCTATCGACCATCTTCGGCCTCTATGTTCTCAAGCTTCACGACGATATTTTCGTTGATGTGCTAAGTAGGCTCCCGGCGGACCCAGAGAACATAGAAGGGATCGCCTACCGTCTCTTCGCTCTGGCCGAGCTCGCATGTTGTTGGCCGACCCTGCTTCGGCGATGCATTTACCACATATTTGAGACACCTGGAAACATCCCAGCCGCGACAAGCTATGCAACGCGTTGTCTCCAAAATGTTTCCTCCGCTCTCAAGTTGAAATCACCAGCGGAGCTGTTTTCCCTCTTTGCCCCTCAACTCCTATACACCTGGCTGCTCAATAACTCGATTGACGATATACCATACTCTATCTTCGGATTCGCTTCATTACAGGAGCTTATCAAGGCTTCCGGCAGCGAAGCACCCGCCTTAATGATTATGCGCGGACCGGGCGATTCGATAGATGGTCTTGCTGAATGTCTCGGTAAGAGTGCTGTCGACGTCGTTTCAGGAAACTTTTCGAAGATCATGGCCTATGCGATTGCCCATGGAATCGCTCGGTCTAAGAGTCGAAGCGAACCTAGTAGCCACGATGCTGGATCCAAGAACTCCAGCCGCAATTCCAACGAGCGAGGTGAGGCATGGGTTAGGAAGCTGCTAGGCTCCCAAGCCTTCATTGAAGCCGTCTACACCAATTTTACAGACATGGTGGCTCATTTCATGGACCTTTTTGATCAAGAGGATCCAATTGAACAGCACTTTATCGGGCCTCTCTCGTATGCTGGAGACATCCTCGCCGAGATCAAGAAATTTTCACATTCAGAAGTCAAATTACCTCCGAATCAACAGCCGGTGTTCAAGGGTCGCCATTTAATCCGCCAGTTGAATCAGCTCTGTAATCTTGCTCCGAAACACGAGTTCACTACGCTATGGACACCGGCTCTGGTTGTATTCGTGGCGCGAAAACTCATCAACACCGTCCGCCCAGCTCTCGGGTCGTTACATGCCTGCTCTGTTCTGAGGAAGCTGAGAATACTCATATCTTTAGCGGGACCCGTGGCTCTCGATTCCTATCCACTTGAAATGCTGCTTCATTCGGTTAGGGCGTTCATTGTGGACTCTGAATGTGCCGATGATGCGATGGGAATCAGTCAGTACCTCATAACGAAGGGCACTCCTCATTTAGAGCAGAGCCCATCATTCCTCGCTGGATATGCTCTCTCTACCCTGGCATCGCTTAGAGTCTTTCTCGAGTCTAGCCAATCAAGCACCACGCAAGAAAGCCAGTTCAAGGCTACTATGAGCAAAGCGAAACAATTTCACTCGTGGTTCGGCAAGTATCTTGCAGCATACACGTCCCCTAGTTTCAAGTCGGATCCCAAACAAGAAGCCATCTTCCGATCCATTACCCAGTCAGCTGCACATATTAGATCTTCGGGCAATGCCGACAAGGGTACCCACGAGAGCAACCTCCTTCTTGAGATCTTGCGGGATGAAGGCCAGCAAGATCAGTTGCTCAATGATTCAGCGCGAGATCTGGCCCTAGGTCTTCTGTGTGGTGACTTTAAGCTGCCAGAATCGAGTCGGGAAGACATAGTAGAGACGGATCAAGAGGCCATCTCCCAGGCACCGGTGGTGTGGAAGAGCTGCATGACCCAGGCCTTGAGCGGGCAGTATCTTGCGTGGGCAGGTAGGGTTGCTGGGAGGTCATTCGCCGCATCTGGCGCAGTGCCAGACGAGCTTCTACAAGAGTCCCGCTTGTCCCAATACCTCCGTATTGCGCCCAGCGCGAACGGCTCCCAGCGTGGCCTACTTCACCTTCTTCAAGGCCTAACGATAAACAAGAGCCCTTCGACAGCGGGTCTTGCCGAATCTGCTCTTCGATCGGTTGTGTCCGAGGCTAGGGCTGCTCAAGACGACCATTTAACTGTGGCTTGTCAGGAGGCCTTAAGCGAAACGCTCTTTCTAACCTCCGATTGGGGAGAGTATTACCCGCCGCCTTCCGAATGTCCATCTCTCGACCCCCCTACGGAGGACCGATTGTTCTTAAAAGAGAATATCGAGAATGAAAATTGGCTTCAGCGCCTCTGTTTATATCTTGCGCGGTCCGCATCGACCCAGGTTATTGTCCTCGCGGTCATCTCTCCGTTGTTGGAAGAGGTCAAGGGGTTCGCAGAACAGGCCTTCCCTTACATCCTCCACCTGACTTTGTTCGCGCAGATGGACCAACACCAAGTAGTCAAGCGAAAAATCTCCGAAGCCTTCAAGGAATGGCTCTCCGTTATTAGCACGAAGGCGAAAGACAACCAGAAGCTTGTGATAAACGCCCTCCTTTACTTGAGAACTCAGAGGCTACCTAACGAGACATCGATCGCCGATCGCGCACACTGGTTGGACGTAGACGCTCCTGCAGCCGCCTCTGCGGCATCGAGATGTGGAATGCCCAAGACAGCACTCTTATTTGTCGAATCTGGCCCGGCAGAGAGTACTCGCACATCAAGACGGGCGTCGGCTGCGAGAGAGCACGACTCTAGCGATCTCCTGCTAACAATTTACGAGAATATTGATGATCCCGACGCATACTATGGCCTATCTCAGAATTCAAGCCTCGCCAGCGTTTTGGCACGGCTTGAATATGAGAAAGACGGAGCAAAGAGCCTTGCCTTTCGGGGGGCGCAATATGATAGCCACATTCGACTGCGCGATCCGAGTTCCGAACGGGATGGGAAGTCACTTGTTAAAACACTGACGACACTCGGGCTTGCCGGTCTGTCGCATTCGCTGCTCCAGACGCAACAGAGCCTTGATGGTGAATCTGCATCTCTGGAGACTACTTTCCAAACGGCGCGACGTCTGGAGCAGTGGAACCTCCCGGTTCCTACGTCGACCACAAACTACGCCGTGACCGTGTACAAGGCCTACCAGACAATTCACCAGGCGAGCGAGATTTTGACCATTCGCAAGACCGTCCATGACGGGTTTGAAGAAACCATGCGTGCCCTGACCACCCAACACTACAACGTTGCGAGTCTCCGTCAGCATCTAGGTGCTCTTGCGGTATTGTCAGAGCTTGACGATATCCTAAACGTCGCCACATTTCCCGATCTCGAGGCCATTCTGGACAAATTCGATGGTCGATCACGATGGATGCGCAGCGGGCGGTACGATGATGTTAGCCATATGCTTTCCTGTAGGGCAACGACCCTGAGCATGTTGAGCCAGCAGACAGTCCTACGCATAAAAGCAAATCTTTCTCCGGCCGATGCCCGGCAAGTGGAGATACGATCGATGCTCATGTCCTCGGACATCTACCGATTCCATCAAGCTACACAGGAATGCTTGAATGTGTCTACTACCCTGACAGATATGATTGAGCCATGCGAGAAGCTAGGACTTGTTGTCGACGCGGCAATCAGGATGGAAGCAGCGAACTCTCTATGGGATCATGGGGAGATGGCATCTTCCATCGGTATCCTACAGAGCATTGATCAAGACTCGGCGCTCAAGAAGCAGACGGTACCTGTTAGCCGGTCCGATTTGCTTTCCAAGATTGGCCATCAGGTTTCTGTTGCCAGGCTTGAAAAGCCTCAAAATATACAGAAAAAGTATCTCGAGCCAGCGCTGAAAGAGCTGAAGGGCAAGAACAAAGGCAAAGAAGCGAGTAAAGTGTTCCATCAATTTGCCATGTTCTGTGACGAGCAGCTTCAAAATCCAGATGGGCTCGAAGATCTTGCACGATTGCAGAACCTACGGCAAGGCAAGAGCGATGAAGTTATGCAGCTCAAGGAGTTGATTGCCAGTACGAAGGAGACGCAGATCAGGAACAGGTACACGGGGCATCTAGCCAAGGCAAGACAGTGGCTAGAGCTTGATGAGCAAGAGCTTCGTCGAGTCGAGCAAACGCGAAACGAATTCGTGCGACTCAGCTTGGAAAACTACCTTCTCTCACTCATTGCGTCGGATGCCCACAACAATGACGCTCTACGATTCACGGCTCTCTGGCTCGAAAAGGCAGAGGATGAGGCGACCAATGAAGTGGTCAGGAAGTATTTTGATAAAGTTCCGACGAGGAAATTCGCAACCCTAATGAATCAACTGTCGTCGAGACTCCAAGATGATACAAGTCTCTTCCAGCGACTGCTCTTCGGCATGATCTTGAACATCTGCATCGACCATCCGTACCATGGCATGTACCATATCTGGGCGGGAATGAACTCGCGTCTCAACAAGAGAGACGACGTGGCAGTTTCGCGTCACAAAGCGACCGAGAAGGTCGCTAAGCATCTGGCTACGACGAAGGAAGTCGCCTCAACATGGCAGGCCATCGACAAGACGAGCAAATACTACCATGCTTTGGCCGCCGACCGCAATCCGGAGAGGTATAAGAACGGAGCGCGCCTACGGTTGAAGGATTGTCCTGCAGCGCACAACCTCCTGGGCTGCTTGGTCCGCTACCCTATCCCGCCGCCGACAATGCAAATGGAGTTGTCGGTAGATAAAGACTACTCGAAGGTTCCAGTCATTACGACACTCGAGCCCACCATGTCTATCGCGTCGGGTATCAGCGCGCCCAAGATCGTCACGGCGCTTGGCAGCGATGGGGTGAAGTATAAGCAACTTGTCAAGGGTGGAAACGACGACTTGCGACAGGATGCCATCATGGAGCAGGTATTTGCAGCCGTTTCTTCCCTTCTCAAACTCCATCGAGACACGCAACAACGAAATCTCGGTATCAGGACGTACAAGGTACTTCCCTTGACGGCGTCGTCTGGCCTCATAGAATTTGTCCCCAATACCATTCCGCTTCACGAGTTCTTGATGCCGGCTCACGAACGCTACTACCCCAAGGATTACAAGGGGGGGCAGTGTAGGAGAGAAATCGGCAATGTGCAGGGCAAGTCAGTCGAGACCAGGGTAGCCACCTACCGCAAGGTCACAGACCGATTCCATCCAGTGATGCGGTACTTTTTCATGGAGTACTTCGTGGATCCGGATGAGTGGTATGCCAAGCGGTTGGCGTATACGAGGTCCACGGCGGCCGTATCCATGCTAGGACATATCCTTGGTCTCGGAGACCGGCACGGACACAACATTTTGCTCGACACCAAAACGGGTGAAGTAGTGCACATCGATCTCGGCGTCGCATTCGAGATGGGCCGTGTTCTTCCGGTGCCGGAGCTTGTACCCTTCCGCTTAACGCGAGATATCGTCGACGGCATGGGCATCACCAAGACCGAGGGTGTGTTCCGGCGCTGTTGCGAATTTACACTGGATGCGCTGCGAGAAGAGACGTATTCGATCATGACGATTCTCGACGTGCTGCGGTACGATCCTTTGTACTCGTGGTCGATCTCGCCGGTACGGCTAGCCAAGCTTCAAGATGCGCGGAGAGACGGCGAAGAGAGGGATGAGATTGACGAACAGGAAGCGGAGAAGAACCGAAGGAAAGGCTCGAGGATCAATGAGCCGTCCGAAGCAGATCGCGCTTTGGAGGTGGTCAGGAAGAAGCTGTCCAAGACGCTGAGCGTTACTGCGACGGTGAATGACTTGATTAATCAGGCCACCGACGAAAGGAATCTGGCAGTGCTGTACTCAGGTAAGACTCCCAAACAGGACAACACATCCGTTCTGCTACGTTTAAATCCTCGACTGACATGGCCTTTGTTTTTGCAGGATGGGCGGCATATGCGTAAGGTTGTTTAGAGCTCTCTCCAGTCCAGGTAGGCTAGGTGTTGGAAAGTGTTTTATTGTATCTTGGAATACTGTACTCTGGTGTAATAATACCTCCATGTAATTTATTTATTTCTTTTCTCTTTTCTTGTCCTTTGTAGAGTTTGATTGTGTGAAGGGGGAATGAGGACCAATTCATCAAATCCTTTCTCTCGGTCGTCAATTTTGGTGGAGGTTGCTGGTGAGGCTTCAACGTCATCCCGCAGCTGGCAGTTGCAACTGATCAATGAATGGGCAGGCTTAATTACTAAGGCCCTGTAATTGCATGCTGAACCAAGACTGCAATTGTGCAATTCTTACTGGGGTACCCAGGTACTGCCAGTACAATGTCACTCCAAGCACAAAGCTTGGTACTTTGGTACTTTCTGTGATTCCAACTCTCTGTGATGAACTGGAGATAGCTTCGACTTCGAACCGTCACATCCATCCTACCTCCTCTCCTTTGCTCTCGCAATTTTGCCTATCAGCAACTGGCACAACAAATAACCATTATCAATCCCAGCAGGGAAACACCTCCGCTCATCTCTTGCTGGGGAGATTGGAACCTTTCTTCCCTATGCCGCCTCCCAACGCCCAAACTCCCACCAACACCCCCAAAGTCAGCTCGACCGCACCGGAGATAGGACCTCCAGTTAGCGGGCAATCGCCCTCCCAGGAGGCGAAGCGACGACGCACCGTCGGCTCCGAATCTCGACAACCTTCCTCTGCGCCAGCGACGAAACGAGCCAAAATGACCGATTCTCCGACTCAACTTCAGCGCCCTATCCCCATCGGAACGGGGAAGGAGCCTCTAGGCGCCTTTGGCCCCAAGAGCAGGAGAACCTTCGTCAAGAAGATCGTGATTAAGAACCGGCGCCTCGATGGTTCTGACCAGCAGGCCGATGCTGATAATTACTTCAATTCGTCGTGGGAGGAGATTTCGTCTGCGCTCAAGCTCGTTCTGCAGGGCGAAAAACCGAGGATTCCGTTTGACAGACTCTTTCGCAACGTCGAGGATCTTTGCAGACACAAGCGGGAGCAGGACATTTACCGGAAGCTGATGGATTTATGTGAGAAGTACCTCGCAGAGGAAGTCTTGCTCTCCATCAAGGCTTCCGGCAAGGGTAGTGATATGGAGATGCTTGAGGCTGTGCTTTCAGAGTGGAAAGTTTGGAGTGTGAAATCCGTTCGTTGCCCTTTTCTAATCTCTACCTTTACCCTTACCCTTTTCCAGGGTCGCTGTCTGTGTTGGAAGATTTCCCAGTCGCTAACAATTTTTGCCCGTTTTCAGAAGATAATCCGGTCTAGCTTTGCCTACCTCGATGCCAGCTATCTGGCGAGGCACAAGGAGATGCAGATTATTAACGACGCGTTAATCTCGAGGTTCAAGAAAATACTCTCGAGCGGTCCTGGCGCTAAGCTTGCCGATCGTCGGACCGTTGCTCTAGTCGTAGCTGACGGCATGTGTCAGCTCATCCACTTCGATCGCACCGGTGATGATCGCTTCCAGCCACTGTTGCTTAGGGATGCAGTGTCAATGCTTCACATCTTTGGCGTGTACACGAGATGGTTCGAGCCGAGGCTGCTCGAGTCCTCCGCCGAGCATTTCAAGGGGTTCGCGAGCGAACGCAGCATGGGTAGCCTCAAGGACTACATTAAGCAGTGTAGAGTCCTACTAGAGAACGAGACCCATCGCTGCGATGCATACAACCTCGACAGCTCATCCAAGCAACAGATGCTAGGCCTCGCACACAAGCATTTGATTCACGACCACCTCCAGAAACTGCTTGACCTCACCGGTATCTCGAGGCTCATCGAGGGCGGCGAGATCGATTCGATGGCAGGGTTGTATCAGCTTCTCAAGCTCTCCGGAGTCCATGATAAACTGAGGGAGCCGTGGGCCGGTTATATTAAGGATACCGGATCAGGCATTGTGCGAGACACGGACCGAGGCGACGAGATGGTGACAAGGCTGCTAAGTCTGCGCAGGTCCCTCGACCTGATCCTACGAGAGGCTTTCGAGAAAGATGAGGACTTCCAGTGGACCTTGAGAGAGGCGTTCCGCTATTTCATGAATGACAAGAAGAACACCGCGGCGTGGGAGTCTGGTCAAGATAAGATTGGCGAAATGATCGCGAAGCACTTCGACCTACTCCTCCGTGGAGGCCTCAAGGCTCTACCAAGGGTCCTCTACGCGAACAGCAGTGACCGTTTGGAAGCTGAATCCAAAGGCAAATCCACCGCTGCCGACGAGGATGGCGAACTGGAGCACCAAATCGACCAGGGTATTGCCCTTTTCCGATTTGTCGAAGGAAAAGCTGCGTTCGAAACCTTTTATAAGCGCGACCTAGCTCGCCGACTTCTCATGGACAAGAGCGCTAGCCAGGATGCTGAGAGGATGACGCTAAGCAAGCTCCGCGGTGAATGTGGAGCCAACTTTACGCATAACCTCGAGCAGATGTTTAAGGATAAGGCTCTGGCTAAGGACGAGGTGGAATCGTACAAGCAATCGTGCGATGCCGGCCAGTATAGAGTACCCTTCGATCTTCAGGTCATGATCCTTTCCGCCGCAGCGTGGCCGTCTTACGATGACCTCAAGGTCAACATGCCGCCGGACATCGCGAACCAGATCCAGCGGTTCGAGGACTACTACAAGCGCAAGCACAGCGGACGCGTCCTCACCTGGAAGTACAGCCTCGGCCACTGCACCATCACGGCGCGCTTCAAGCGAGGCGAGAAGGAACTCAACGTGTCATTCCTCCAAGCCGTCGTGCTCCTGGCCTTTAACCAGGTCGACGACGCCGAGGCCCTCACGTACCAGCAGATTTCCCAAATGACGAGCCTCACCGGCGACGAGCTGGCCCGTACGCTCCAATCGCTGGCCTGCGGCAAGACTCGGGTCCTGACGAAGCACCCCAAGGGCCGCGACGTCAACCAGACCGACACGTTCACGTTCAATCGCGGGTTCTGGGATGACCGGTACAAGATCAAGATTAACCAGATCCAGATGAAGGAGACCAAGGCGGAGAACAAGGCGACGCACGAGCGCATCGTCCAGGACCGACGGCTGGAGACGCAAGCTGCCATCGTTCGCATCATGAAGTCGAGGAAAACTATGTCTCATGCGCTGCTAGTGGCCGAGGTTATTGATATGATCAAGAGTCGCGGGCACGTCGATGCGGCGCAGATTAAGCAGGCGATCGAAAAGTAAGTAACGCACGATATACCGACCCCCCTCTCCCCCAGGGACGCACAATCACCCAGCCTCTGTCTCTCGTTAACCTTCTCTCACCATCAACGCATCCTAAGCCTCTATCATTACATTCATCTGCACTCGTATGCTTCTACTACTACTGCCAGCTT
>SJVG01000477.1:0-28740 GCA_034774675.1 Scedosporium minutisporum
ACCCCAAACAATAACGCCCTGCCCCCTCGACCTCCGCAACCGCATCTCCCTCCTCCTCGCAACGAAACAATCCAAAGCCCAATCCCTCTTCGGCGCATCCCTCCCACAACCCACGACCTCATCCGCCGCAAAACCCCCAGCAGCTTTCTCCTCTCTCGCGCCAGGAGGCCAGAAGAATCAGCAAGAAACCCAGCGGAGGAAACTCGAAGACGAAGATGACTTCACAGCGTTAGAACCTAATGTCGGGATCGGTGCCGGGAGGGATGTGGCGGCGGCGCAGAACGTGAACGCGGCGAGGGAGGATCTTGCGCTGAAGAGGAAGTTACTGGGGAAGCGACAGAGAGAAGATAAGTCGAACGGAAAATATGGGAATCGGAAACCTGATGCGCCGGCGGAAAGTGATGACGAGGATGAGGGCAGGAGTGGCCTAGGAAGGAACAAGAAGGTGAGGAGGGCTGGTCCTGGGGCTGGGGTAGGGCAGCCTAAAGAGCACCCACTTGTTGCGGCTGCGGTTGCGGCTGCTGCCGCGGCAGCTGCGATGGAGCAAGCGGGATTAGACGGGGGAGATGGGAATGGGTGCGAGAGTGAAGACACATCTGAGAGCATTATAAAGTCGTCGACAGGGCCGAATGAATCCCCGGTAGGCTTAGACGCGAACCTCGACGAAGCGGTGCTCAAAAAGAAAAAGAAGAAGAAGAAGAAGCCAAAGAAAAAGAAGGCGGAGGAAAATACTGAAACACCAGGGAACGTACCAGACATGGAAATATGTGGATAGTGCAAATTGGTGTCGCATTTGGAGGAGTTCAAACGGCGTTAGCATTATAATATACCCATTTGGTTCTATTTCTGCAATATACACACGAGTCTCACGTATCCGATGTGGCCATGGGCAAGTGGTTGAAGTCCTTTCCTTTTTCATGAATAGTTGTGGAGGAACAGAGTTCCCATTATCAGCTCTGCCAACCCGCATCAAGATGTGAAGGAACAGAAATACCACCAAAATTACTACCACATCTCCGAATACATCACAACCGGTAAATAACAAAAAGCTCATGACATGTCCCCACCGCCTTTCCCATTTCCCTATAACCGATGCAATGACGTGCACCGAAAAGAAGCCCACCGCTGTCTCCATGCGTGTCCTCATAAGAGTCATCCATGCCGCCGCCCGCCGCCCGTCGCGAATCTCGCCGCCATGTCCCCGTAGCCAAAAAGAAAAGGAAAATGAAAGAAAATGGCAAACAAACAATGAAAATGGGAGAAATTTCCCTTTTCTCCGTCGCGACTCCGAAAAAAAACCAAAGATAAGAAAAAAGCAAAAGAAGAAGGATCCAAAGTTATTAGCGAAGGAGCCCAAAACAGGTTTACCACCTAATCGATTATATACCCCACGTTGACGTTGATGTTGAAACAAAGTCTCCTCTCATGCTGAGGAGAAGGATATTGGAAAGTAAAATACACGTAGGAAAGATCCTTTTGACTGTTGATATCCAAATGAACGAACGTTGGATCCTGGATACTAGATAAGCCTGTCGCTAGCTTCGAGTTTCAAAGGTGAGTCGGCCATATCTACTCGTAAAGGTTGTAACAAAGGACAAAGGCTTTTTTTTCCTGTTAGATTGAGGTCTAATGGAGACCACGATATTAGTGCGACTGAGTTGTATGTAGAAGTATGTCGCGTGCTCGATATCAGCCCGCCGCCTGTCGTTTCGGGAGTTTGAATATACAAAGAGTCAGGAACCGAGGCCCGGGATGGTAAACGGAGAGCTCGTTTCGTCGCCAATTCTTTTTCTTCGGTGCCGGGCTGTAAAATGGAGTCGACACCAAGGACTGATCTTGACGCTGAGGTTACGGCAAAGTGCGACGACATCCTCTGTCTGTTGTGCAGAATAGAACCATTCCAAAGCTTCCAACCCTCTTACTGCATGCGTTTCCTTTTCCGGTCATCGTCTCCTCGGGGATCCTCGTCTTCGTCTTCCCTTTCGGCCGTATCCGCGGGGTTGAGAATATGTGCCATGCTCCCACGCCGTGTTGGGGGTCCAGAGCTATCTCTGACAGCCAAGTTCTTGTTCTCACGACCACCCACCGAGTTGAAGGACCAGCTTCCAAAGGTGTCTGATCCAGATATGCCATTAGCAAATGGTGGCGGCGGGGTAGTCGGTCGTGAATGTGGGCGGGGCTGTTGGGACGCCGCAGAAAGAGAGTAATTCGAGAATGACTCTCGGATACGCTGGTCCTCAGGTGCGAGACGATTCGGCGAAGGAGGCCATTGGCCAACCGGTGGCGGAGGAGGTCCGCCTGGCGCGGCGGGATAAGGGTTGTGGTTAGGCTGGCCCTGCCAGCCGTGGGCGCGAATGTCGGCAGAAGTGTGTCGTCGAGTAAGGTGGCTGGGAGCAGGCTCAACGTTCGAGAGGGGGTGGGGTGCCGGTGGTGGAGGAGGTGGCCCACGGAGAGAGCTCGGTGATGTCTGAGCAGTACTTGAACTAAACGAACCGAAGGCACGGCGGGGTGTGACGCTGACGGACAAATTAGAGGAGACCGGCGGGCGATAGAAATTGTTGCGATGGGGAACGGACAGGGTGCTTCGTCGCGGGTCGTCTTGGGCTAGTTGGCGCGGCGAAATAGGCGCATTTTCGATGTTGGAGAAATACTGTTGTCGGCTATTTGGGAAGTGCTCGGGGGGTTCGTCGATGGCCCGCAGCACATCAGATTGTCTTTGAAATTCACCTTGGAGGGCAACGACTACAGACACACACATTAGCGCACACTTCTCTAGAGGTCCTAGCAGAAAAGGACACAGAGTCTAGGAGTTAGGATAAAATCGCATACCATCTCGGTGAACAGGATGGTCAGGGCTGGGCACAAGGGCAAGGAGAGCCCTTGACAGTTCTTGGTTGAGCTGCATCACCTTGCCTAGCACTTCACTGACGGCTTGATGCTTCATATGCATGGCACTAACATGTTCCTCGCTCCTCTGCAACCTAATTCCCATATCGTAGAGGGTGTGCTCCATTCCAACGAGCCTAGGGTCGTTGCCATCTGGTGCCATTGGCATAGGTTCGGCGGGTGCACCTGGCTGCAAGGGACTGGGCTTCTGGCTATTGAATTCGCGATGGACGAGAGCGTGCTTCGATGCGCGTCGCTTAATCTCTCGCAGACCAACCAAGTCACCACGCTTGAAGTTGCCATTGCCGTGCTTGAATTCCCAGAGAGCGGTCTCGGGGTTGCCAGTATGGAAGACATCGCTCACTACGTCATCAATTAGCCTTCGTCCATGGTGGTTCGAGGGGAAGAAGGAAGAAGAGGAGAGAGATGGCTGGCATATGCCTTACCTTTATGGAACCCGTACATGTTCAATTGACGAACAAAAGAGGAGATATTAGTATGTTTGAAGTATTGCCTACATTGCTCAAGTGAGTGATTTGAACAGGTCATTGGGCGGCGAGGAAGTCGGGAGATGTAAGGACAGCATACGCCAAGACTTTTGAGAAATCTGCCGTCGGCGACATGACGAAGCTTTCAGCGCTGGGCGACCATGAGATTAGGTGCTGGATGCTTTGATCTTCGAGCATACTGCGATTTACTTGTTAGCCCTCTCAAGTCCCATATGAGATATGTTGATGTCATCCTCAGGGCCAGTGCAGAAGCGGGTGGCCACTCACTTATACAACTTGTGTATGAATGCCGTTTGGACAATCTTTGGCTGATGTACGGCGGCCGCGGCGGCAGCTGGGGGCGCGGGCATCGAAGAGGGATTGGATATCGCGGATTGGTCGGTCGATGGGATGGGCTTCTTCTCGCTGGGGGTCGGCGTGGATGTCGGCGCGGCACCATTGACACTAGCATTCGCGTCGTCTGCGCTCGTAGAACGGCCGTGGGCATTGGCGTTCGCGTTCACGATACCGTTGTGGGCGACAGGACCGCTGGAGGTCGGGCTGGCGCCGGCGCTAGAGGCCATCTTGGCAAAAGGTTTGGTTGGAGAGCTAATTTCCATCGGCTCTCCGGGCGAGGGGGCGGTCATCTGAATCTTGGGGGTTGGTATAGGAACGATTCGACTTGTGATGTGGTCGTCGGAGCAATCTGCGAGGGCGGCAGGTCGTTGGGGAGTTTCAGCAACGGCAGCCATTTGCGCTGTGGGATAATGGTTGTTAGCAAGGGGTCTAGCAATCGCCCTCATCGCCATGGTCGCTCGAATCGGCGTCTCTCGTGATGGGTAGTCCTCGCCCCTATTCCCTAGTCGACGGTGCTCGTGCTCGGAAGAGAGGAAGAGTGTGTGCGTAAGGGATACGGGCTAGAGTTAGTGGACGGGTCAAGGCACGGGGAGACGATCTGATTTATGGAACGGGACGATGGGAGACCAGGGACAAGGGGGGAACAAGGGGCGCATTAGTGTTGGTTTTACCTCATGGCTTCTCTTCTCAAACTTGCAAAGAAACTTTGATCTCGTTTTCCTCTCGGGGATTAAGCTTAGGAAGAGAGGGCGGCGTGTGTACGGGCGGAAAGGGGTCCCGTCGTCGATTTCGTTCCGGGCTCCCAGATCGTGGGGTGAAAGTTGTTCAATCCTTCTTTCGCCTATTCGACAACGGAGTGGCCGACATAGAGTTTCTCCAGTTTAAGGTTGGCAAGGTTTGTCAAGTGAATTAGGACGGCGGATTAGCCTTCTACGCGGGCAAGGTGGCACCTTTCTTTCGGTCTTTTTTGGCGCGCACAAGGAAGAGGGAGAGTCGGAACAAGTATTGATGCAAATAGTGTAGGTAGATGGGACCTGGAAGACGCAGGCAAAAAAAAAAGAAAAAAAATTAATCCGGCTCGACGGGGGTGGACGAGAGGAGGTGGAAAGTTCCGGCGAATGAGGACGGAGATTTAAGAGCAGGATACAAGTACAAATTCCTTAATTCCCCAATGTCGAGACGGTTGAATTTACGGGATGAGGGTGTTCTGAGGGTGCAACTGAGAACTGAGGGGTGTGTGCGCAATCGCCCGCGCTGGGGAAGGGGAAGGGACAAAGAAGGGGACAAAGAAGGGGGAAGGAAGGAAATGGATCAATGGAGCATGGGGGAACGGGGAATGGTGAATGGGCAAGGGCGATCAAATGGCAGCGGGTACCGGTACGCGTCTGTGTCTGGGTCTGGGTTTGGGTCAGGGTACGGGAGGATCTCGATGCTAATGCTGCTTCTGTTCTTAAACCGATTAGCGTCCGGCTCGGGTAGTGTCTGTAGTATACATTGGAGGAGTCAAGGTGCAGTTGGACTTGCAGTGGCGGGTGCTAAGATGGGGTGCGTGCTTGCTTGCTTGCTGGGTGCCGGCGTTCGCGGAGATGCAAGCAAGAGAGACAAGATTGAAAAGGCGACGAGTGTCGGAGTGAGCAGGAGAAGATTGATTTGATCGATGTATTCGTACTTCTCACAAGCAAGCTCCACTCGGAAAGTGTAATAATACTTTTGTTGAATGAAGGTTGATTTAGAAGGCGCAACGAGGTCCTGAAGGCGGGGGCGGGTGGAGAGAACCGGATCCAACTTCGCTAGGGAAGGTGTGATGGAGAAGGAGGCGAGAACAGCTGAAGAAGGAAACACAGAGAACATGGGTGGTACCCGGGAGTTGTACTCTTCTCTGTCCACCGTGAAGTACCGTCCGCCCTCTCCTTTGTACTTCGCAGAGTAAAGTTTCCTTAAAACAGAACAAGGAAACGGGCCAGGCGAACAGGCTCATGAGGGGCGGTGGAAGAGCTTGAGGAGTCTAGATCCCAAAAGGAAGTTTCGGCTTTAGCCTGCAGGGTTCTATGAACGAGGTACTCTTTTAAGCAGAAAATGTGGCGTCTGCGGTCAGCGTTCGAGAGAAAGAACATCACTGCTTGGCATTAAGAACCCCTCCAGTACCAAGACGCGAGGCAACACTACGCCACGAGTCTACGACTTGTCGAAGAACGAGTCAAGCTCGGGTGCCGAATATTGCTTTTTCGGGAGCCGCTAATATTACAGTGGAGTGGGAATCCAAGTATTCTACGCTACACGACGAGGTAAGTACAGTTCTATACTCTAGTGCAGTTCTATCGCCAATAGTACAGGGAGGATGCGTGTGTTGAACCGAAGTGGTTCAGGGAGCGGCGGGAAGAAATGCCCAAACAGATCGATCGACTGATGCCAATGGGGATAAGTCGCCAAGTCACCATTGAACATCGAGGCAAGGGTCAAGCGCCCCTTGTGGCATTAGAAACGACCCCCCCACACATTGCAAACATCTGAGGTAGTGCATGTGGATGCAATAGATATAGGAGCCTATTACTACCACCCACAGAACCGTGGTGAATACGCAAGGCCAGCCTTGTCTCGGTATTTCTGTCATCGCTCAGCCTTTTTCGTGGCTACCTCTGGTGGCAGATGGGCGGTAGCCTTCGGTGCTGGCTCCAGGGTTTCGGGTACGGTGGAGTGTACTGGGGTGACAAAGGTCTTACGCAGTGATTACTATTTGCAAAGACTTCGGCCTCAGTCCCGCCACCACAAAGATGAAGCCTGCTGCCGTTCATCGATCAGCGACGCCGATAAGATGCCTGTAGGTTTCTACGAAGTACCAAGATGACATTGATGGAGCATCCAAAGCTACGAAGTAGAGGCCTGTGCTCGCTTACCATCCCATCGAGGTACAACATAGGTATGCGAACCAGGTAATTACGAAGTAGTGTACTTCATTCAATTGGCTCTCATCGTGCTTGAATGTGAGATCCACTGTGGAGCTTTCCATTCATATTTGATTTCCTGACATCGATACTGTTGCGGCACTGAGTGCTTAGGGGGAGCCGCCACGAAGTACATCGATTTCCTTCAATATCCAGTCTTACAGAATGTACCTGCTGTCATACGCGACCAAATCGTGGACGCTCCCCCCATAATTAGCATTAAAACTCAGTGGAGCTGGGTAGCATGCTGAGCGTGATTGAGAAGAGCTTACGAGTACAGGGGCCTTGGCGATCAGATGAAATGGACCAGGTTCACCAACGGGACAAGACGGCAACGCACCAATGATCAAGCCCGATCCAACTCCAGTTTCCAGGGCTCATTGCGGCTGGATTGATCACCATTCTTCAGTCACCAAGATCTGCTGTGGTGGAGAAGCCGCTGCTGAGTTAGATTACTCCTCCCCAGAAGGGTGATGCTGGGAGCACAACGGGAGAGAAATTCAGGGGATTACCTGGTAAACCCGGTGAATAAAGGTAGAAGTCCCCGGGCGTCCTTCATAGGCATTCACACAATGACTTGGATCCTGAGCCTAAGAGGAATATGTGCACATGATGGTCTCGATGTTTCCAAGGAATGGCCCGTGAGTTTGACTGTATTCAATCTGTTTATTAACTGGTGCTGTCTTTGTGATGGAAAGTGTCTTGTCTCGGGACTCGCCCAGACCAGATCGGGATCACAAAATGTTACATTCGATTAAGTTGTTAGAATATTCCAAGTCTTGATTTGGTGTTACCGCTGACTAAAGTTGAGCCTCTTGCTGGCACTGGCTCAAGTACAAAGTACAATTGTATCGATCAGTATTTTGCCTCCCATTAGCGTCGATCGGGTTGGAACTCGGAGATCTATACATTAAGACATCACCAGGCAGTACAGTGGCGTCTACGTGCCGGTCTGGAAGTACAACGCCACGAATGCCGTTTTGTCCGAGTAAATGCTATAATGACATGGAGGCCGCCCATCATTGATCCTTTTAGAAGTCGGTACGCAAAGCTAAACCCCACGACAAGGCTCGGCGACTCGATCAGAAGGGGAGGCTTGAAATCATACTTCGTAATCCATTCATCAGCTCTTATCCTGGAGGGGGCAGCTTCCCATTGCCATAACCGATAGAGTTCGGCAAGCAACGAAACGTTGGTGCAAGACTTTAAATTATTTGAAATCTCAGCGTAAGCATCACAAATTCTCCTCAACCTTGCGCGGATGAACCTGGAGAGGCTGAACCGGTTGCTCATCGCTGAGGTTAGCTTTTTGGAACCGCACACACTGTGACCCCTACTAGGCGGTATGCATGGTATGACTGTCGTCTCGTTGACTTCTAACCTTCCCTATTGGCTAATGCGACCCCAAAGTAACATTTTATGGCAGCTAATAATTAGTGTCCATATCACGGGGGCACACCTTGGTTCCAGCTTTTATCGAACGGCACGCTAATTCCAGGGTCATAAAATCGTTGATGCTAAAACGAAAGACGAAAATGGGGACATTCTAGACTCTTTGGCATCCGAAGTCTAGTTCCCCGATGGCGTCCTCTCCACATTCTGAAAAGACCGAGAAACGGATGTCTGGGAAAGTAATCTCGGCTTCCCTGATGCTAGTTGTCTGAAGTACGAATTAAACATCAGAAAAGACCTCCTTCGTAGGCACCTTCCCCGGCAGGTGGTCTATAGTGAACGGCCCCGGGCAATATTGGGATTCCACCAGTTTGGCATCCCACGCGTCCTGACAAGCTGCGCCAGACCAACGCCACAACTTAGTTTCCCTTGCTAGACCGGTTCCAGCATGCTTCTCGCCAACGTGACCCATGACTCTGCAACGATTCCTGCCTCTTGAAGGCGCTTCATAACCCGGACCGTCCAGCCCTGGCATTTCTCCTTGACCGAGGCGCGGTTCAGAGCATGCGGGGGTGCTTCCTTTTCGGCGCAAGACCTTATCAGGTCCTCACCGTCTTCTCCCAGTTGAGCTATGGAATACGAACGGCTGTAACTCCCAGAAACGATAATGTTGCTCTTTTCCTCGAATGCGTAGTGCATCTGGGTCGCATCGCCAGTGACTTGATAGACGGAATCCGGTTGACCCTCTGCAGCGACGAATAAAGACCAGTGCGTTGGCTCTTCTTCAGCCTGGTTCAATATCACCAGCATGAGGAGCAGGGGCTGTGGCTGTGGCTCCTTGGGGTTCAGCTTGGTCGAGACTGGGGTCCATTCCAATTTGGTACCATCCGATCTAATTTTGCGCTTCCATTGGGAACCATCGATCGAGGTCCCGAACTCTTGGTTGAGCACCCTCTTGATAGATTCGGGTGTGATGGTTACCATGTTTGTACGAAGTATGTGCAGATAGAATGCGAGGTCAAGATTCGGGGTTGATGAGACGCGTGTCAGTCTAGGCTGTTTGTACGTGTTGACACTGTACATTGATCAAATAAATCAATGTATTCTACGAAGTATTCACCCACTGATTAGGATCTGCGGATTGGTAAATTCCCCCACAACTACGCTCGGCTCTCTCCGTTGAGGACATTTCAACGCTCCTTCCAGATTGTCGTCCGAAGTACCTCGTCGTGTAGACGAAGTACTGGATCACCACAGCATTCACCACCTTTACCACGAAGGGTTGCATCACGTTAGACAAGGAGGTGTTCACGCACTAATAATCGTCTCGCAAATCCTATCCTCCCTTGACGCCTCCCTCCTTCAACTCACCGAGCCGGCATTCGGTAATATATCCACGACATTGCAACGCCCCCTACATATACTCTTCCAAACCAAGGGGGCGGGAAAAGGTAGGCTGAGCTCTGTTCCTCCGGGATATTGATAGCTTATTTTGCTATTCTAAGTTTCGAGAAGCGGGACGTCCATAATATCCAATGGCTGGCCGGGATTACGAGGCCGAGGATTCGTCGAGGACGTTCAATTTCTAGAGGCCAAGGATCAAATTACATCTCGGGATCAGGCGCTCCCTGTAAATTCCAAATATTTCCCTATATTCCGTTCTCCTCGCCGGATGAATTCGGAGAGGAAGCCTAGACCACAAAGGAAATAAGAAGGAACGTATGTCGGAGTGTGGGAAAGCGGGAAACAGCACGGGGGAAAAGCAAGGTACAGGTCCGCTGTGAAGAAGAGAAATTGATACATAATTGTTTTCGGAGAATACTTTTTGATGTTTGAGATATTACAAAAATGGTGGCAAGGACATGAGCAGAAACTTCTAGGAGGGAACAAGGGAGCAAGTACCTCAGTACTTCAGGTTCTTGCATTACTTCGTACACATTTTCTCTTCTAAGAGCACTTCGCACTTCATCCTTCTGTTGATGGAAGAGCTGTGGAAGTATGATTAAGACTTTCCCAGGTAAAACCTTAGCCCGTTGGATGGACAGGACTCGACCAGACGTACACTACACTACACCACATTAAAGTACCCCGCAAACCGCAAACTGCGGCGGGCCCTATTTCTCAACTCCCTTTCGTTGGATTAGACTGCGGGTTCTTTCCGCCCGCAAGGATGGTGTAGATAATACGGCACATATTGATCAAAAGAGTTTAACCAAACTCGATTCCTTCTTATTGCCGGTCGCGGTACTTGTTCACAAGGGCACGGCTATGTCTGGAGATCAGCCGCGCCGCCCAGAAAGAGCTAGACCCCGAGTGGTAAAAACCGCCATGGCGCAGAGGTGCTCGCTTCCGAGTCGGTGCTCATCCGAAGTAACGCGGAGCTCCTGTGGTTTGGCAGGGGTCACTCGAACTACAGACTTCAGCGAATTGAGGCTCAGTAGAGTCAGGCCCAAGATTGTAGGGCCTCACGACCACAAAATGCTGGGAAACATTGAATCCTCGTCTCAAACGAGAACGCTCTTTCATCTAATGCATAAGCTATCAAAGCTCTCCGAAATAAAGTGGCAGGCCTGCAGGTGCACCCTAGCGTCGATGGCGGAAGACCTTCACCAGGGCCTTTGCGCAAGGACGCATCCCGGAAGCCAGCTCGCTCAACAAGCCTTTTCCGCATCGGGGACAATTTGCGCCAGGGAGGAGATGGGGAGGCACGGCAGGAGATGTCAAGGCGACGCAAATGACCCTTGTCATTGTTAGGAGCACCTCCAGAAATGATTCCTTTCACAAGACGTCGAGATCCGGAAAACGAGCATGGCGGGTTTGTCCGTTATAGCTCCCTTAAATTATGATGCTCCAGAGAATGCAAGACCACGTTTACGAAGTATGATCCCTTGTCAAAGTCGACATTAATTTATGAACTAGTGAAACGGACAGGCCTCGGAGTCCAAGCCGATGCCGATGACAAGGGAAAAAAGAATCAGCTTCCATCCCCCAATCGTGTCTTGGCTGTTACTTCGTACTATTATTTGGGTTCATCGACAGAGGTTGTGTACCCCGGTCAGAGCCTGGTGAACTAATAATACCAAGTATTTCGGGTTGAGCCCTGGCATTTTCAGAATGATGAGCAACAGGGATCAGATTGATCCTGATCTGTGTTGAACGCCTCTTTTCGATCCTGGCACACTGAATGCTACTCTCCGAGAAGCTCCATCCCAGGGATAGTCCAAGCTGGTAGCATGAATGCTACCTGTACGTGGACAAGCAGAGAAAACAAGACTCAAAGGCAGACTGAGGTACATATACGAAGTATCAACATTGAATTGACATGTACATTACCCTACGAAGTACTACGTATATGAAGTACATGCCTCTTCTACCCAAAGGATTAATAGTGATAAGAGCAAACTGGCTGAATAGACAGCCAGGCTGGCGAATAGATCATCAGTGATATCATCACTAGCTGAGGTTAATGCCTAATACTTGTCTCTTGACTTGTTATTAGTATTAATTCTTATGTGCAAAAGTCACGGGTAGTTTTAGACCGCATGTACCTCTTCTGCCGTGGTGTTCCTCTCCGCTTAAGTTTCTTCTCTGGTCACTTTAGTGGACTTCGTAGTGTAATGTACGAGATGCGTAGTGCACTTTGCGGAGTCTATAGTGTGCATTAGTGTCTGATCAATCCCCCAAACTAGTGGACTCGTTCTTGCGCACGGGCACGAAGGACCCTGCTTCGAGGTTTGCACTTGGGAAGATCCACACTTTGACTCCTAATATCCACTACTTGGCGCGTCTGTCAAGGACAGGTGCAATCTCGATCTCATTGAATATCAAATTCGAATGAAGTAGGAGGGTCTTTCACGGAATCCATTTGAAGGCTAAAAAGAAGGGTGGGGGAGGAGTCCGGACTGACTGGATGTGACGTGAGCGTATGATGCTTAGCAAGATCGACTTCATTCACGTCCACCTACTTGACATCAACTCCTTGAAGCATGGATGCAGCTGGAACAGGGGAGTGGGACCAGGGCATAAACCGAGGTGTTGTTGTACTTCGTAGGTGTTGTTAGAGATCAATGCGGTTCAAAAGATCCCATCCCAGCAAGCGAGAAGATGGTTCATCGTCCTTTCCGAGGGCTAGATGAGCTTCCCAGTCAAGATCAAGGTCAGGGTTAGGGTCAGGAACACCCGCCCTGTGAACCACGGACGCGGAGAAAGCCTGGCTGGCTAATTGCTATTAATCACAACTGTATATTGGAGTTTCAGCAACCTGGGACCGTGCTCCTCATATGCCTCGCACGAGAGGGTAGTCCTGTACTACATCAATCCCAGCCTCAAATCAATACTCCATGTTGTGAGACCACTATTTCATAGTCCAGACCTTGGGGGCCGACGGCCCTACCCTAGTGCGTGCTCGTGCGCTCATTACACTCTGTGATTACTTTCGTATGGTAGGGTACTAGTATTAGACTTGGCCAGAGTGCAGAAACTTCAATATCTTCGACAGACAAAGCGCCGGGATATGCCAGGTCTGGCAAGTTCACGGCCCGGAGCCTGAGGCCGTACACATCGAGTGCCATGACCCTACGAGATATGGAAGACGGAGCGGTGCCGGTAGATTCATGCCGTACTTGTAAATCTCGCTTACTCCGTGCCACTCGTTCTCTTAGCGTCCATTGAGCCCCTACTTCGGAGTGTGCTTGTCCATATCCTGACATTGATGCTGTGCGCACCGTCCCTTGCACCAGCCGCTCTGTTCGTGGCTAGCAGTGTAACCTTATTACGAAACCGGTTATTCCTTCGTAGTCATACAAGTACGAAGTACTATGGGGGGATAAAGTTTTCACAGGCCTGTCAAATACCCGCCCCACTTGTTTTTTGACCCTAGTCGCCCTAAAAAGGAAATATGGCGTGGCAGGTACATGATCCTAAAGTTAAGAAATTCCTTATATAAGTACCTTTTATATTTTCTACTTACAGCCCTCTATAAAAATTAATTTATAGTAGAAATAACTTTATATTTACTTTTTCTTAATAAAAATAATAGTAAAAAGGATAAAAAGAAAAAAAAAGATTAATATAAGTATTAATAAATAATATAAAATAGTATTATTTAAATTATTTTTAATAATATTTTTATATATATTTTAGTAAAGTTATAATTATATTTAAAATATATTTAAAGTTCTTAAGAAATAATACTTAAATTAATATAGTTTTTTTTGTTTAGTTCCGACTTACAGGGGTGCAGCAGCCCTACATGTACTATAAAGATAGTGGTAAATTTAAAGGGGTAGAGCTAATTAGTTTGTGATGAGTCTTTGACGTTGTCACAGTCGTACTGCTAGTTTAGTAGAACCCAACTTGCCGGCACCTATTGATATTAAAGCAGACCCCTGTGCTGCATTAAGAGCACATGTGATTGGACCGAGCGTTGACTTCGTCGTAGTACTGTTGCATCCGGGAGCAGCATGTTTGACCCTGTACCTTTGTAATCTACCAAGTAATACACTACGAAGTACGAATCGCGGATTTTGCAAAGTCTGGCGAAGCCTGTGAAGAAGTCCTCAACCCTGCGAGGGTAGAGTACACTAGAGCCTCCATTACTTCGCACACTAGACCTCACAGTCTAGACTCTATGCTGTTTAGTTACGTTCCAATCGCGGAAAGATGGCGGAAAGATATTGGAAACGACCTTAGGCAGTTTCTGGAAATGTTTGCGATTGTAAACTACGAAGTATTTAGTGTTGTAGTGAATGCCAACAACTGTCGGACTGTCAAATGACCACTACTTTAAGGCAGGGCAATCAGGGTCTCGATACTTCAACGTCATGATGTAAAGGAGATCAATAGCTACGATTGTATACTGACCTCAGTAAGCCGTACCATTTTGATAATAAAGCACTCAGCTCTGATTGTATTAATAGTCACTCGGAAAGAGGAGGGCTGATGCCAAGAGAATAGGAATCCATCACCCAAGTCGTTCAAAGCCAGCTCGAGTCAAAGCTGTTGATAATCGCGACCCCTGCGAGCTTGGATCCCGCCACATCACGACTAGTCGAAGCGAATCTCGGCTTAAGAGTCTTGGCTGATCAGCTAGCTCGCATTCTTATCATATCCTCGAAAGTAAGAATCGCTGTTACAGCCCCGAAGACGTGCGTGGACGCGCGTGCTGGACCAGGGCACACGCTCGACTGGGGTCGAGACTCGAAGCTAATATTGAACCGTTCAGGTGGCGGAACCGGGGCAGGGAGGGCTCCGGCGAGTGTCGACTAAACTCCACGACTCCGGAGGTAGCTTCCGTACAGGCAGCCAGGACCGGAGATATCCCCACGCGGCATGTCAACGACCGAGCTCGATAGCTTCAAATGTTCATATTAGGGTTTCGCACTACGGCTTAACGATCTATATCTTGATTCTATGCTGGTTGCCCACGTTCCCAAACTCTGGATTGCTTGACCATCCCCCACCCCGGAAGAGGCACTTACATTGATCGAGGGATCTAAAACTGTATCTGAAGGATGAAGAGGAAAGGTTAACGTCTATCGCCCTTAGCCTACGAAGTCGTGAACCTTAATTGCTTCAAGGCCTCCCACGTTTATTTTCGACAAAGTATATCCTCCTCCATCGTATATGCACCAATAGATGTCCCTCATTCATTGTTGATCATCGGTGTCCACGTCAAAGCCAAAAATCCAACTGGCTCTCCAAAATAGGTGATGGAGTTGTACCTATACACGTCTACTCCTCAAGTACCTCGGCAAGGGAGGCTCGATTTTGGTACTTGGTAAGGCCAGGACGCCTGTCGTCGATTGAGGCTCTATCCGCCACCGAGCCCCCAAAAATACACACAGATCTCTCCCTTTTCCAGGTCGTCGCGGAGGTGGAAATCTAGCTCCCGCGAGGCTTGTCCCTGTCCCAACCCATTGCCAAACCAGCGCCGAGACTCATTTCTCTCCGTGCCATTCGCTACGAAGTATTTTCCAGTTTTAGAGGGTAGCAATGGACGAGACTCTCCTGCCTTTTACAGCAGGTGCACTCAAATAATAAACGAATTTTGATACACATCCAGTCTTACACGGGCCTCAAATGTTGCGATTGTAATTAATGCCTGGGGCCTATCAAAGATGGAGACGGACCCCTAGTAACCCTATGCTTACCCTAGGAATTGATGAAGTGAGGGTCTGTAAGGGTCCGTAAGTCTCTCACTGGCACAGTTTGCAATGCGAGTAATACAGAATGAACCCATCACGTTGCTGGTCGATGTTTGCTCTGGAAAGAACCACCACACCCTCGTTTTCTTCATGCACGACAATGGAGTCGCGTCAGCGCCCGTTAATCTCCAGAGCCCAAACCAAATGAACAAAAGAAGCAATGAAACCGATTCACGGGCCATCGTTCCCCTTACCATTGCTTTTCTAGTGTCCCATGATGTCGTTTCTAAAAACCTTCCACACGTCTCTCGGAAAGGAATCATTCGAACGGGACAGAGAGAACAAAATATTAAAAGAAAAAAATTAGAAAAAAAAAATACTGATAATAAAAGAGATAATATCTAGAAGCCGAGGATTAAAAAATTCTAGCCAGAAAATTTTTTTTCCTCCCGGTTTGCCACCCGGGTTTCTCTCCTAACCGTGGAACGAGGTCAAAAGCGGCAGGCACGGAGATCGACGGGAACCCTCCTCGGGTTCACCAGCCCCCGGTTTTGGGAAGTCCCTTGGCCCTTGGCCTCAGCAGTTCCTCTCGGTCAGAGAAACCCACCTCGGTGCCGTCGGTGCGTTAACCAGATCTAGAGAGCTTACGAAGTCGAGAGAAGATTCAGAACATGTGAGAACAAAAACGTCCGTAGTTTGCATATAGTTGGCTTGGCGCTTCGGATCTGATCTGTCTTGGCGTGGAAAGGAGCAAAAGCTCCTCTGGGTATAGTCGTGGAAGGTTTCTCGGGCAGTGAGCGAGGTTCTACGCTTTCTAGAATTTGAAGTGGAAGGAAACATATGGTCCTGTAACAAGTGAAGCTTCGAGTGCGGTATGGGAAGCAAGGCGAATCATATCAACCGCATCTTCATGCCTTCTGCGTCCCGGAGACGTCAAAAATTGGTTCGAACCAAACACATTAGATCGTTATATCGTAGCACTATTACAATCCCGTTTCCAGAAACGCAGCAAATCACCGACCTGAAACGACGAAAATCATCGCCTCCAAGTCCCGTCCAACATCGCTTCCAGAAAAAAAGGCATCTTCATCTTTCTCCCAGTCGTGTCAACACGCCCCCTCAAGATAAATTATGAGCCGCAAGATCTACGGATGGGCACCCCAATGAGGACAGTGATGGCTCACCCTCTCAATCCTCATCTTGATCCATGCCATTGACCTTCCTCTCCCCAAATTCGCGAATCTTCTCCGCAAGAATCGTCCTATCATACCGATCCGCAACCTTACCCGCAGCCTCAGCCATCTTCCCCGTCTTATCCCGCATGAGCTCCACCATCTCCAGCGCCCGCATCCCACGGTCCTCTGACTGCCGACACTCGATAGCCAACATCTTGAGCAGCGTCTTATCAACCTCGAGCTCCAGCTTCGCGAGGAGCGACCGCTCAGAGTACGTGGCGCTAGACCTGGCATCGGCGAGCACGTCGCGCAGCTGCCGCGCGAGGATATCCGTGACGAGGAGCTGCTGCGTGAGGGTCGTCGACTCGCGCTGATCCTCGTCCAAGTCCTCGTCGCCGTTTTCGACGTCCGAGGCGTCGTCCTCGCCGTTCTCTGCCCCGTTCGCTGAGGCTCGCTTGGCCTTGGGGATTGTCGATGTAAGCGGCACGGCAAAGTCGAATTCGGAGAGGAGAGGGCGCGGGAAGTATGGGTATTGATCGCCGCCCTTGAGGATGATGCAGTGGAACTTGTCGTCTGCCACGGCGATCGGGTAGTATGTTTCGTGTTTCCGACCCGATGCCAAACGGGGGAGAAGTTTGGTATCCAGGAGCGGTATCCAGGATGCCTGCGAGGGCTGCCTCCAATGAAGGAGTGTAAGGAGAGTTCCAGTCGAATCATATATACAAGGATCCTAACGTGAACATGTTAATCATACGGCCCCCAATTGGGCTGCGGGGGGGAAACCCGGTACGGGGCTGTTCGAGGGATGGATGGAAATTGCTTACACCTTTGTCAGAGAAGAAGACGCTGGTAAGGTTAGTGCCTTCTGGAAGCGCAACAGTGTCTTCATTCTGGCATATCTCATCCCGTTTGATGTTCTCGATCGAGTAGAGAAGCTTGGCTCGCCCATCCGGGCCCACGGGTCCATTTCCCATGGTCAGCACGTAGTCCTTCCAACTAGCACAGGTAACAGCCGGAGTGCTCTTCGGTCGGTATACCCGATAAGGGATTCCGAAGAGCGTATAAATGCGGACATAGTTGGCGCTTGTAACCACCGTAATGAAGGATTCGCTCAGCGACATCGCCACGACAGACTCGCCCTTGGGCAGCTCCGTCCTCCAGTCGCTACGATGTGTCCAGGACTCGTGGGGTCTGTAGAACAAAGTGGCCGGCAGGTCATCCTTGGGCGGGTTCGAGAAGAGCGAACCCTTTTCATTGAGGCATGCCTTATCGTAGAGGAAGGTGTCTGTGAAATGAAAGTCCCTCTGAAACTCGTGGTCGTAAAACTCTACCGTCACGGTGTAGTGAGAGTCCTGGTCGACGGTCCAAACGACGCCAATGAGGTTGAGGCAGAGATACTTTCGGTTCCCACGCCACGGTGTCGAGCCCGGCTGGAAAGCGGCATGAATCTGAGGCTGCATGAGATGGCGGCGCTTGATAGCATGATCGCCAAACCCGTCATCCTCGGCAGGTCGCTTGCGACCAGTCGTGTATCCAGCACCGTCGTCATCCACGACAAAATCATCGAGGTCACTGTCTACGCCGTAGTCGTCCAAGTCGTCATCGAGAACGGCATCCTCAAGGCTGTCCACAGAATCCCTCCTAGGTCGCGCTGCCAATGGCTTGCTGGCGGCGTCTAGTCTCCTCGCGTTTCCTGAAATATCGGCTAATGGGTCATGAAAGAAGGGGGACGGCTGCATCGGCAGCTTCAAGAACGAGGAGAATTGGTCTGAAACGAAGTCGGTATGGATATAAACCTCACCCTCCGTGGTAGTAAAGGATAGGGTATTATCTTTGTTATGCCACGACAAGTCAACAACGTTGTTGAAATGGCGCCGGTCTATCACACCCTGCGTCTTCGTTTCCCAGAGCAAGACCTTGCCGTCCCTTCCAGCTGTCGCGAGCATAGCGCCGTTCGGAGACCACGCCAGGGCAGTGATATCGCCGAGATGACCATTGGAAAACTTGCGCTGTTTCTCCCAGTCGTTCTTCGATACGATTTGGATATCCCGTGTCGGCGTCGCCACAGCAAACGATCGTCCGTCTGGGTGCCACGCTACAGCACCGCATGAATCTGAATCGACATCGAGCACTCCCACCACCCCGTCCACCTTCCTGATCAGCTCCGGGGTCTCTGAGGTCATCGAGTAAATATAAATAATGCCATCGGTGCAAGTGAGGGCGATTACACTAGCCTTCGGATCGAATGATAGGTGTTTTGTCGAGCGGTTGTGTTCCTTCAGGGTCTTGATTTGGAAGTTGTCCTCGGTGTTTACAACCTTGACCGTCGTCTCGTCGTTCGCAACAGCACACCACTTTCCGTCCGGAGAAAGTGCCACATCTCGGATCGGGAGAGAGGACCGGAGCAAGAACCGCTCAAATGATGCCGAGGCAAGAGAATACAGACTGACAGTGCCATCCTCGGAACCGACAACGAAGAAGTCACTAGCTGCCGCCACGGCGACATTGTGCTCGGGGCATTCGTCGATATTCGTGGGCTCGCCGTCGAAGCCCGTCTTGTAGATGCGAATAGTATTATTCGAGCCTACTGTAATGAGGCGAGAGCCATCCGGTGTGTAGGTGCACCGCGTGGTGCCTGCTGTGTGAGCTGGACGAGATCGAGGTTTGATCCGACTGTCCGAGTCCATGGTGAAGATTGGAATAGCACTCTGGGGAGGTAATTGATCTCTTCGAGTGGTGTATTTCCTCCCTCGTGTATGAAAATTCGTCAAATTGAAGATTGTCGGTAGAGAGGAATGATGGACTTGAATTTGAAGGCGACTTCGACCGACGCGTCAAAGACGCGATCAAAGCTGCACTTAAAGTCCGCGTTTTTAATTGGGTTTGAAGCGTGTGGTGGGGGAAGCCCCACTGTACCGACTGACATTTGATGACAGCTGGAAACCGTTTCATTCATTGCCCCTCGGAGGCTTGTTCGAAATAATGCTCCGGTTGATGCCTCACTTTCGCCTGGATGAGACGGTTTAGGCAATCAGATTAATAATAGTTGGCCGGTGGAAGCTTGTATCTACAGCTTCGTACATATCTTCTATTTAGACAGTTAGTCCATTCTTTTCAGACCTCATTCTTCGTACTTTGCATGCGCTGATCCTCGTCTCCAACCAAGAGCTTCTGCACCCCCTGCACCTCCACGATGGGTACATCCGCCGACCCTCGAAACTTCTTCGAGACCGAGTATGGAGCCTACGTCCGAGAAATTCCACGGTACCCCATGACTAACGTCTGTATCTAAGTGCGTCGATCGAGAAGAGAGAAAGGCGCGAGGTCAAGTCCAAGAACAAGTTTGGCAACCCAACCGTGCTAAAGTCCAAGATTCTCGCCGTTATCAATGATCCTGTCTCTCTCTCCTCTTCGGTGCTTGTCGCAGAGGCTGCGGGCAGGATTCGCCGTGTGAACATTGAAGTAAGGAATTGCTACTACAGGTCATCTTGAAGAAGCGAAAAAGAATCCCCCGAAGGCTCATTAAGATTCTCTCCCAGACATCCACAGTCACCAAGACTTATCAAGGGCCGAAAAACCCTACATCCTGTCTCGCTGTAGGTGGTAGGAAAAACGATGTCCTTTACGCAGGATCTTGGGACAAGTGCATCTGGTCTTGGAACTTGGCCACGGGCCAACCCCTGACCAAATTCGTCGGCCACTCAGACTTTGTCAAGACCATCCTGTGGGCCAGGCTGGGAGATACGGATATCCTCGTTAGCGGCGGCGCCGATAAGAAAATCATGGTTTGGGACGCCAACACGGGTACCCGCCTGCACACCATACAGGATCCGATAACATCTATGCTCGCGCTCCAGCATTTAGCCCTCGATCCCAAGCTGTCGACTCCCGAAGAAGTGGTCGTAGTCAGTGCCAGTAGCGACCCTCATCTCCGCCGCTGGCGCATCAAGAAGGACTCCTACGAACAGCTCTCCGAGATCCACCCCGATGCCCCCGGTTCGGAGCGGCCGACTATCCAGGAGCACGACACGAGCGTCTATAAGCTCGTCTTTGAGACAGACACGGAGGATTGCGACCTCTGGACTGCGAGCGCAGACGGAACGGCAAAGTGTCTGTCCCGTGCGCGGCACTTTACGACGGAGGATGAGTATACCCATGGTGATTATCTCAGGGGTGTCGTGACGACCGATACGTGGGTGGTCACCGCGGGGCGAGACGAGTACGTCAAGGTCTGGGATAGGGCGTCGGGGAATCTCTACTGTGCTCTTGAGGGCCACTACGACGAGATCACCGACCTTGTGCTACTTCCTGATCCACGGGGGATTCATCACAGGGTTTGTAGTGTGAGCATTGATGGAACCATTAGGACGTGGCCGCTCATGAAGGAACAGCTAGACAATGTGGTGGAGGAGATTAAGAAGGCCAATAGTCAGCCGGCGGAAGAGGAAGAGGAAAAGAATGGGTCGAACGGCGCGGGCGTGATGACGGCTGAGGAAGAGGCCGAGCTCGCAGAGCTAATGGGGGACGATTAGATGTTGTTGAGTAAATACAAAGAAGGCGTTTTCTACCAGCCTTCTGCCCCACAGAGTTCGGCGTCCCCCGTTTGACGGGGATAGTGAGATGTGACCTAATGTTTGCTTGTTGCCCATGGAACACATCTCGAAGTTGCCACAAAGGAAGATGCCAGGGAAAACCTTTCTCTCGGGACAAGCACTCGGCATCATAACCGGAACCGACAAAATCCTTACACCCTTTGATTTCCATCATACGATGCCATGAACACGCTAAGGTATGTGAGCAAGCCATTGATCATCAAAGCACAAATTGCACCAACAGGACAGCGCGAACAATACCAAGACGGAGGATGAGGACGGCTTACGCCCCCGGCCACCCTAGGGGCGGCAGGTATCCGAAGAAATTTCAGCCAGAAACCCACAAACGGAGATTTCAATTGAGCGTGACCAGGGCGGAAGTTTATTGATGCGTAAAAGTACTGGTGTAGGGATGACCGTGGAACGGTAGCAAGAATCTATGGCATGTCCGACACACAAAGGGAGGGCGTATCAGACTCCGTTCCACGAACCAACAGGCTGGGTGTTCTGGGTGTTTGCTGTTTGTTCGAAGCGGGCGAATCCAGAATCCACGAATTCCAATTAGAACTGCAGGCAGTTTGCTCTCGCCAGCATACACGGCCAAGGATGCTAAGTCTTCGGGACGTGTGTGTAAAAGACCACGTCGTCGTTCCAAATTCCAGAAAAGAATCATCTAATGCAGCTTTTATTGGATGCTTGCAGCCGCATTTTCCGGGCAGTTCGCGGGAAGTTTGGGTATAGTACATCACTAGTGAACGCTCGTACCTCGCGTCAGCCGTCTGGGCATGAGAGCTGAGCGATGTATAGAGGTATGACATGCGTCAATGGGAAAGTCTATAGCCTTCGTTTTCGCCTTGTTCAACACGGGTGGGCACAGAGTGATGAGCTTCAGGTTTTATGCAGGTTACTAGGAGTGGCATCTCTTTACAGGCGTTGTTCTTTGGGCAATGAGACTGCGGGAAAGATTGTGGGAGGCTGGAATGAAGAGCAGTCAAGGCCCGAAGACATTGACGGTTTGAAGAAAATCAGTGCGCTGGTGGGGAGCTCAGATTTCTAGAAGCATCTTCTAGATTATCCATCACCCAAGTCGTTAAGCCAGTATGAGAAGCTGAGGAGGGCCAGGTAAGGATTCTAGTGGTACAGAGCCGAATTTCAAGCCTCTATTAATTAGCAGATGGACCTCCAATTTTCCTAAGTGCCTTGCTCCTTGTTGACCAACTCAACGTTCTAGATATTCCTTCGCATCTCCTCGAGAGTTCGCAAGGGCTGGGGGCGCGTCTTGGGGAGAGATATCTTCGTAAAGTGATCACACAGAGGCTCTTCCTCACATACGAGAGCGGCCACGGGATCTTGCAGGCCCACCTCCACATCGAAGGAGGCTCATCTATAGTTTCTCTGGTGTGGAAAAGAGCCCTCTGGCGGGTGATTAGAAGCAGTGGTAGCGCAAATCGACGCGGGTTGCTCTCCCTTTCCGCCTACTTTCACACACGACCACGACCACTGATGATTGTCCAGTGTGCTCTGACCTTTCCCCGTTGTCCAACTATCAGGCCAATGCCATGCAAGCTAGCCTTTGAAGGATTAAACCACACGCGGACAGGCCGAAGGATGGACAGGGAGAGCATCGGATCTTCGAAGTGCCACTCCTAGCGCCATCAGACAGGGTAATCTGTCGGCTGTTTGTCTGGGTGGTAGTAGTGCACAACTAAGTATATGAAGTAGACATAGCCTGGCTAATAATAGTCCGCGCTAGTCCTCGGAGAGGAACATTGACACAACCACACCCTGGCCGGACATCCGTCCTTAAGAGTCAGGGTTGGCTTTGGGCGAGCATCATGGCAGGCCATTTCGAAGAAGACGAAGAATCTAGATCCGATGACAAAAACTGGCGGTTCCAGGAAGTGGCAGCGTGTGCTGTCTCCGTCTCCTGATCCATGTACTATACTTCGTAGTGGCACAGGTCAACATGGCATCGGCGGCATCTCACAAACTTAGCTCTCCTTCGTAGTCCTTGTCCTTGGCTAGGGCCAGGGCATGGGTCATTCTGACCCCAGTTCCCAGTGCAAACCCAGGAGCCATCTTGATATCAGCCGCGTTTAGGATTCGATAATCTTAAACTCCTGAACCTGGGATAGATGTGGCTTGCTAGTCATCCTTTTTTTTCTAGTTCTCTGCATGGCTCGATCCAAGGGTGATCGAGTGATTGTGGTGGCTAAACGGGATCTCGACTATGTACGTCGTCGATTGCGTACAAGTTCCAGATGAAGCAAGGGATGGGTGGAAGATTTGTTGGCTTCTGCTCCAGCAGCGGTTAGGAGCTTGGGTTTAGTATAGTTTACTGTTGCTATTGTGCATACACTTTGACTCCACTGCCTTGATCGTACCTCGGTACTCTGTCAGAGCACTCTGCACTCTTTGGAGGCTGGGATTGAGGGATTGAGCACTTCGGATGGAGCGCTTGAGGGATTGAGCGCAGATGATCGCCAACAGAGTTACAACGGCAGTTGGATGGGGTCTTTTCTTGGGATTAATGTTACATGCGGTGTGGCCCGTCCGCTCATACGCCTTGAAGTATTTTCAACGCCCTAGTACGTACCCATATAGTTGATAGTTGTACCTCGGTACTTGTACCATTTACTAGTACGAAGTACACTAACGTCTGCACATCCTTTCATCCTCAATTGTGCGCATCAATCTCTCCACAAAATACTACTTCGTACTTCGTACTGAGCACTGGCATCAACTGATCGTTGCAACATCAAGTTCCGTGCCTCGCCCTGTCATGGTACCTGCCGTCTTCGATTAGCTCGTGTTTCAACCGTTTGATCAATTGATCTTTCTCATATCCTCCAGGGCCGAAGCCCGAGTATTCAAATCATTCTATCTCGAACTGCAACCGGCTATGTGAAGGCTAAATATGCCAGTCGTTGGGATTGGAAAGGGTGTGGTGAGCCTGGCTCTTCTGCCGTGGAGCTGTGTCGCTAGATATGATTACTGCCCGAAAGACCGAAGATGGTGGGATGAGGGCAGGTGCAAGTGTCTGGCTCGGCAGCTGAACTCGCCCTCTGTGTTGCTGCCCGCAGGGGTGGAATAACCTTTACCACACTAGACCATGAAGTTAGCTCGGCGAATCGATTTTAGTGCAACACTAATACTTCATACGGACCCCTTTGAGGGGCAGGACGGTACACCGACATCCAAGGTTATAGCTCCGCTATCTCGTGGACATGGCCATGGACATGGCACAAGATGCAATGCCTCGAGACTCACGAGGTATTACACCAGACGTCACCGTACAACCTGGACCTGGCGGTGAGTATGAGGTTGGGTGCCATGTGGAAACGCCGGTCGTGTGTGCGATGCGCAATGGCAACATTCGCAGAGGACAGAAGGAGGAGACGGCGCGTGCGAGATCCCTCCCAGTCTGTATGAAGCACGTACCAAGGAGTAGGTACTACCTTCGCAGAGTTACTTACATTCCAATCGATTCAACGAAATGTTGTGCCTGGATGGAGATTTCAGACTTCAAACCCCCTTGCATACGAACACCGACGCGGAGATTGGAGATGCTCGCATCTAATTAACATGAGGCTCAGGGTGTAGTGTGGCTGTTTTACATCCCAGGCTTCATTTCCAAGCATGTGCCAGCACCACTTGAGACTAGACGATTCAATTCAGTCAAGCCGGGACCAAAACAACCGAACGGATTTCATTGTCGTTTGATTCTTGATGGTGTGGCTGGTGGGGGCGGATTAATATCCTCAACTGTCAGTACCCGCAAATCCGCGGCCGTGCTGCGAAAACGAATCGCAAGTCTTCAAAGAGCAGGTCTTCAAAAAGACAAAACGGGCATCGTGCAGCACGGCACGATGCAGGTGTAAGCTCAGTGCAGCTTGGGCCACACATATCTCGATGTTGGATGAGCAGATGTGGCAGACAGGTGGTATTAATACTACTTCACAGGGAGCAATATCAATTGATCGGTTCTGCACATGTGGAAAGGCACAATAATAAGAGTAATAATACTAATAATACAGCCTAATATCGCTCACCTGAGACTCCGGGTGGCAGGAGAGCCACTTGTCGATCGTTTCTCCTGACATACGAATACGTCCAGACTTTACACTATTCCTTGTGCGCGATAGAGGAGAGACACACACAAGGTGGACCCAAAGACAAAGACAAAGACAAACGGTGCGGCGGTGGGACTCGACTTTAGCCTGGATTTGCTGGTGGATTTCTTCGAAGGAGCTTCCGTTATTTCTTCGTCACAGACTCGACTTCTCCATCAGCAAACGGCGCCGAGTAAGATCCGGGCTCTACACTAGCGTCTACGGTTTCCTCTCGCTCATAAATTTCGACGTCGATCTTCTCAAGCTACGCCGAGAAGTGATGCCACCTCCCCTTGTAGAGTACCATGTCCGGATCTCATGTCGCCCAGGACTCCATCCCGGTCAGACCCTACATGGGTGCTTTCATTGGTACCACACCATCCCACCCTGAGGTGCCATTCCCCCAGTCTTGCCGCGAGACGGACGTTCCTGGCTGGGAAAGAGTCTGGCAAGATCAGTGCATCACCATTCACCACCCACGCTTCTGTTACCAAACCGAGAAGGCGCTTATTCTCTCCATGATCTTACAAGTACACTTCCTCATACGTTCGTCCTAAGCTCGCCGTTCCCCAATGCCATTGTCAGTGCTAGTGCCAACGCCAGCGCCCATGCCCGCCGTGTCACTGGCATGCTCAATGCTGGTACCCCGGCCGTCACCTTTCCCCTGTCTGCCAGCTGACTGGGGGTTAAAATTTATTATATTGAATGTTGGTTTGGGCTGCTCTCATTACCGTTTACGGTTATTCACTCTACCCACGCAGCACGCAGCGTTGGTGGAGTGGACGAGAGTACTTCGTAGCATTGTTCCAGACTGAGAACATTGAACTCTTTCTTTTCCTCCTTCCAGCTGCTTCAACCCGTAATCGCCATTTCTTACCGAGCCCATATTAAAGGTTCTCTCGTGTTTCACGCTGGTAGCCGTCTTTGTACAAAGCTTTGTATGGAATCTTTGGAAGCTTAGGGGCTCCTCTCCCTAGGATTTTTTTTTCTCTATTCTCGGGACCCTACAGGAACGAAGGAAGCAGGAAAACAGCAGCGGGCGACAAAATCCGGATGATGAGCTCACGGTAATAGCCGGAGCTTCAGGTACAGTAAGTGCCTCTGATTACCCTGTGCCTAATACGAGAAACGGCCTGGATGGAACCAGAACCACATCCACGTCCACGTCCAGATCCAGAAGCTGAAGAGTGGTGGGCAGGTCTTCGACGTATCTTGGAAGACTGGGTTTCCTGGACATCGGAGTGGTCCATTGATCCATTTATTCTCCGATCCACCTCCATCTTCACGTTCACCAACTTGTCCTCCCACGTCTGATCCCCTTAAAATTCCCGCCCCTTGTTTCCTCGCAAGCCTTGGAAACAGTGATACCATCAAGAGCTTCCATTCGTCTTTCTTCCCCCTTCACCGTCTTTTTATTTTCTTCTGTTCCCTCTCTTTTGTGCTATTCTCGGCTTTCTTGAGTTGCTTGTGTTCCCCCCTTGTCCTACAAATCATCGAGGCTTCCTAGTGAACTCGATCCCGCCCTAGTATATTCTCAGAGGAAACTATCCTGCCGATCATTGTTTCCAAGTAATTGTTTCTTTGCTTTCGTTTCTTCTTTGTCAACTCTTAAAACAATAGCGCTTCTTGTTGCGCGGGGCATTCTTGGAGAGCTGTTGGTTGGGCCTCTTTTACTGCACTATACTTATACACACCTACTCTCCCCAATAACCCTGCTTGAAATGACCTCCCGTCAACTTACAAGCCATATTGTCTAAAGACACGCGCCCTTCTCGAATCAGATAAGATCTTCGGTTCGCCAGATTTATCCGTGTCATTCCCACGGAGGGATAGACACTTACCTGGCTTTCCGCTTACACCAAAACTTCGACGACTCTCCCACACCACTCTTGGAAGCCCACGATGTTGACATCTAGCTACCATGGGAGCCTTGTGGCCTTCGAGGGATCCTCCGACTCTTCCATATCAACCCAGCTCCGCCTTCTACCAGTGTCACCACAAATTCTCATCTTACCGAATATCCTAAACTACTTGCCAAACGAGACATCGGAATCGACTTTCCACGCCGCAACCTTTATCCGAAAAGTCCACGATGCAGCCGCCGCGAGACTAGAAGCTGCCTTCAACTTTCTGAACGAAGCTACCCCCGACTCGAAGCGCCTCGTCTTTCTCAATGGGGGAACGCCATCTGCGTATGCGCTCTGCGTCAAGGCCATTGCTCAGCATGAAACAAATGGAGATTTCGAAAGGGCCGAGGGGCGCCTGCAAGCAATGATCGCGGGTGGCTTGGCTGGCCTTTCGGAGGTAGGGAAGAAGAATCTTCAAAAACGCCCGTCCCTGAGCTTTGCATCCGCGCTAGACGACGCCGATGCGTTTCTTTTCCAGGATCCCATCACTAGAGCCATGAGGGCCGCAGATGCCCTAGACCGACAAACAGAATCTCTCCAACCCAGCACGGACCTCGACCTGACGCTTAGTGCTGCTAGGCGACCCCGCCCGCGGAGCATGAGCCTTCCAATTTACGGCTATGTCGATCACCTTGGGGACGCAGCGCCGTTCTACGTGTTTGGCGCCCGTGCGGAAGGAGGAGGAGGTCGGGCGAGTGAAGAACAGGCCGTCGACGACTTCGACGAGGATAATCCCGGCGGCAGGACCTTCTTCCTGCAAAGTCCGAGGTTGGAACTGAGGAGTTTTTATGACGAGCCCGACGACATCGATCCTTTCAAATTGGATTCGAGCCTGAAGACCCCTCTTTCGCCCCGCTCACCAAGTTGCATCGGCGAAGCCTACTGGCCCCCAATCGGCTCAGCGATTGCGCAGGATGATGAAGACCCCGTGGTCCTGGGCGAGGCCTCGATTATCCACATCCCCCCTTCTTCTGCTTCGAGGCGGAGCCTTAAGAGGGCCCGGTCCCTCGACCGGATGAGCATGAGCCGCGCACGATACCGCGACCTTCCTCTTCGGTTACCGTCGAGTAGGGAGACAGACCAAGGATTCGAAAACTTGGACGGCGCGAGGCGGTTTTCGTGCGTTGACATCGCGGATGAGAGGGGCGGTCTTCCTCTGTCGCCGACGTCAACCCGAGCAAGTTACGTGGGGGTCCCCAGGACGGTCTTTGTTCAGCGTTCCAGCGCAGCCAAGGTCGCCCTCCTCGCGAAGCCTAAGAAAGAGCGCAAAACGGGATGCGCGTCGTACATCGATAGGGGCACTGATGCGGAGGACATTATTACGCCCGCCGAGGACGCCCGAGAACCCGTGCTGCCGTTCAAGGAGGATCTAGTGGTGTACTTCAAGAACGGCCGCGCGGACTCCCTCGTCGAGAAATTCGTTCGAGCGTTTAGGGATGGTGGTGCCTACGCGCCAGTGCAACCTTCGCGGGCCGAAGCGAGCAACAACGGCGGCTCTGAGCCCGAGACGACTGCGCGAGTGGAGCAGGTGCATGCGCGGAATCAACCTTGCCAAGAGGTCATTTCGGATGACCCATCTCCCGGCGATGAATACGAACCAGCCGACGAAGAATACGATCCTTTCTCCTACCAAAAGCAACCGCCGCCGCCACTAACCTCGACCTCCTCCTGCAAGCCCGTCATCGTCTCAACCACAGTGACGCTGTCCACCTCCGCTCCCCCGACGCCCCCTCATACCCCCCCG